>VUQI01045216.1:11298-24113 GCA_015106735.1 Paratilapia polleni | reverse complement strand
GTATCAATGGTTCAGGCTGCTGGTGGTGTAATGGTGTGGGGGATATTTTCTTGGCACACTTTGGACCCCTTAGTACCAACTGAGCATCATTTAAATACCACAGCCTACTTAAGAATTTTTGCTGACCATGTCTGTCCCTTTATGACCACAGTGTATCCATCTTCTGATGGCTGCTTCCAGCAGGATAATGCACCATGTCACAAAGCTCAAATCATCTCAAACTGGTTTCTTGAACATCACAGTGAGTTCACTGTACTCAAATGTCCTCCACAGTCACCAGACCTCAATTCAACAGAGCACCTTTGGGATGTGGTGCAACAGGAGGTTCACATCATGGATGGGCAGCTGACAAATCTGCAGCAACTGTGTGATGTCATGTCAATATGGACCAAAATCTCTGAGGAATGTTTCCAGCACCTTGTTGAATCTATGCCACGAAGAATTAAAGCAGTTCTGAAGGCAAAAGGGGGTCAAATCTGATACTAGCAAGGTGTACCTAATGAAGTGGTCAGTGAATGCAAGTGTCTGACCAAAAATTATTGTCTTCATACCATTACTCATGCAAGTCTTTTTTTCAGACAAAACATTGCATGACATGAACATGACCTTGCTCTAGTTCTGTAATAGCAAAGTTTATGTGAAACTCCAGCTTTAAAGTACTACTTAAACAGGACATTATCGGCTTTTCACACTACTAACATGACATTTATTAACTAATAAATAAACTAATAAAAACCCTAGATTAATTATGACAAAAGCTGCAGCCTTAACATAACTTTATTAACATAACTTTAATTTCTGTTAAGGCTGCAGCTTGTCCTTCAGATGCTTGACTTGGAACATTCACTGAATCATTTCTGAGTCAGCAGGTAGAGCTTTGCACTGCTCCATTTGTTTCTCTGGCTACATAAAAATATGATCCAGTGTTATCAGTATAAATAGTTACATCTGTTACTTGGATAAGGGCAGGTCTGGTTGGGAGACATGGTAAGATTAAGCAAACTCTCCCCCTTCTGTTTACACTGTGAACTACAAACCAGATAATTCCGTTTCAGCTTTGGAGTCATCTGCTGAAAGCTAAAACTGATCTATAAATTACGTTTTGAAGTTAACAAAAATGCACCACATCCACCTCACACTGGATAGCATGTTGAGAGCCACATGACCTTTGATTTTTGATTTTAAAAGGACTAACCTGACATTTTATTTTAAGTTAGAAAAAGCTCACGTCTTGTGTGGGCAGCATTTAGTGCTCTGAAAAAGGATCAAAGTGCAACTGAGAGTTGGGTGATCGGGTCGTCATGCAGATCAGGGTTAGATGACTTAGCCTTTTTACCATCAATAACAGGCTCAACAATCTCAAGAGTCAGTGACACGTCACTCAAGGTATCTCAAGCCCAGTCATCCAAAACATGTCCTTTCCATTGATATCCACATCATCTTATTTGTGGCATTTCTCCAAATTATCTTAATTGAGATGGCCAACCAAAACCCAGATTACGTTTGTTTTTGAGTTGAAGCAGAGGTGTTATTGACACGAACAATGTCTTTGTTCCAATTAGGTATCAGTGCACCACACACCCTGACCTTGCACATTTAAATCTAATGAGACTATTACTGCTGCTTTACACCTTTGCTTTCCCTTTACAGAAAACATGCCTGCTGTGAAAAAGGTTTAGATTTTGAACCAAAGCACCATCCTGTCATTTTGATACCAAATGTTCAAATACTGCAATTCAAAATATGGGCCAGTGTCACAGAAATGCACTCAAAAACATGAATGCTGGCAAAGGCAATGTGCTGGCAGGGCTTTAGTAAAGTTAACGTTACTTTGCTTCAACACACTATAAAAACGACAGATGACACAAATGATAGTTAACCACAAAATCTTTTATTCACAACCATAAACAGTGAGTCAGGTTTAGCGTTTTCCACCAACGCGGGGTGCGCTGATCTTCATGGGTTTGGCGATCTTGGGTTTCTGTGCAGCCTTAGTGGCGGCCTATAGGAGAAGAAAGTCATTAAGTAAGATCTTGTACAAAACTTTCAATTAAGTTACTGAATAATCCAGTGAAACCTGAGGAGCAAGCAGTGGGAAACTAAAAACTAGATTTTACAACTTACAAAAGTGATGTCAAATTCACACTTCAGTCTTGAGTCACTAGCTGTACTACTCATAAATATCTCAGATTTAATAACTTTGATACACAAAAGTGGGTCTTACCTTTGCTGGTGGGGCAGTGGGCTTCTTGGCTGCCTGCTTTGCCTTCTTGGCCTCCTTGGCAGCTCTGAGAGGACAAAGAGAACCAACATTAGTCCAAATGAATAGAAGTGACCAAAAAAGGAGGTCCTCTCATCTCTGTGATATCATGTTTTGCAGTGACACATTATACATCCTCTAAAAGTTAAACATGTATGAATAAACTCCAGAAGGTAGGAAAATCAAGGCATATCACACTGCTGTGAAAGTGTTTATTGTAGTAGTAATTATTTATTGCCCATTTTAAATAGTGGTTGATGACAGTCACAAGTTGTAAAACCCACATGATCTGATCAGAGGTTGTGTGAACTGAATATTTCCAGTCAGTGAAAAAGTTTATAAATCCAAAGGTTGCCTCATTTTGGCCGCCTACAAAACTGGTGATGGATCTACTACACTACAGGGTCACAGGTGCAGCTGTTCCCTCATGAAGGAGGAGTTCATACTGCGGGATTTTCCTCTCTGTTAAATGAGTGAAGGATCACAAAGTCCCACATTCAGAGACGTTTGGTAACTTCTGATCACTTCTCTGTTAGAAATGTTCTGTCTGTAAAACTATTCCTGAAATGATGGTAATTTCAGTGTCCAGAGAGAGGGTTCAGTCCGCAGAATAAAATAATGGACGTAAAACAGAATAAAGCTGCTGCAACGTCCCTTAATACATTTTATTCAGATCACACTCAAGGAAGCCCTGGGCTTAAGTCCACTTAGTTCATATTTGCCCACTTAGACAATGACTGCGGTGATTTAGTGCCTCTGCTGACTACGAAAGCAATTTTTTATTTTTTATTTTTTTAAATAAATCATTCATCTGTTTCTTGCAGTGACTGCACAGCCAGTGTTCATCTCTCCATGCCCTCATAAATGCATTTTCTCTTCTGTGTGTTAGTTATTGTAACAACGACAAACGAGAAGGTCTAATGCAAACTCTGGATCAGACTAAACTGGATTCCAGGTTAACCCTTTTCCTTAATTAGTTCCAAGATTACACAGGGCCAATTTCATCAACTGTGGACAAGTTCACAAAATTAAGAGCATAAGACCAAAGTCTTGAATTAGGACACAAAGGGCAGTTTGTCCCCTTACCTGATGGCCTGCTCCCTCTGGGCCTTGCGGACCTCGGGCTTCTGGTTCCTCTTGGCCATGATCTCAGCCAGGGAGGCCCCAGTGATGGCCCTTGTGAATTTCACTGCGCGGCGGGTACGCTTCTTTGTCACCTCTTCCTGTTGAAACATGTGCAGCATTTGTTTACATGTATCCCAGTACTCCTGATTTTGTTATTATGCTTTTCATGTCCACATGAACAACAGAAGCCTGATGTGTTAACCAAAGAAATATCTGTAGTAAAACTCTTGATGTGAAAGGAAATGTCTGTCTACATATTTACTGCAGTCTACATCTCCGCAGTGGAGGTTGCAGTCACAAATGAATAGCTGAGAAGTTTGTTTTACACTATAGTTTTCAGGAATCTCTCCCGAGCAATGACAAATTTTCTTTAACAAATTAAAGCAGTCAAATATGGGTTCAAACAGATCAACATTTCTCAAAATCAAAGGATAGCATGTGTCCCACCATCTTTAACATTTCAGTTTTGTGCATTTTCTGATTACGTCACCATCCATATGAACCTTAATAGTCTAACCAGCCAATAAGCAGATACCGTGAATACCCCAAAACTGAAGTAAATTATGGAAACTACTCGGTACTTTGCCAAGCTACAGCAATGCTGACTAATGGAAACAAGTTACAAGTTATAATAACTGTCAAGTTATTATAAACAGAGAAAATGTTCTCACATTTGCCTTTAAATCTGGCAAAAGTTACACTGAATCTTTGAATTACTGTAATAGGATTACACATAATCCATCCACAGGCGACAAGTGTTAGCATGTCGGAGAGTTTGGAGGCTGGCCGATGATAAGATGTCTGTAAAGACGTCAAAGGCCAGTACTATGATCTCCAGATGTTCTATGGCTGCAGGTGTGGAGTGAGCACTGCTGCTCAGCCTGCAAAACACAGTCCAGCAACAACACGTAACACGGACCAACACCGTGCACACCATTCACCCGCAGCCAATCTAAAGTGTAAATGTGAAGATCTAAATGTGAGTTTCTCCACGATGATTCCATGATAGCAGTACTTTTACATCTATTACTACATCTGCTAGTTAAGATTAGCTTGAACAACAAACTACCAAATTCATAAACAACCAATATCAACACAGGAAGTAACTGCTGGACCCCCAAAGTCTGCTTTTAAAGTGGACACTGCCTGCTATTACTGTAAGTATGTCAATATGGATTTAAAGGCAAAACAGTGGCTACATTTTCACTTGCATAGACATCTCCTTGTCAGCAAACACATAAAACACATACACAGAGTATTACTTACAGACTGGCCCTTCTTGTGCTTGCGTCTGTACAGCACAGTCCAGTTGATCTGTCTGGGGTTCCTCTTGGCCAGGAAGGCAGACTCACACTTGGCGTTCAAAAACTGGAACACCTAACAAAGACAGAAAATTACCTGATGTTACTGTATGTTGTGTCCAAAAAAATCTAACACTCTCCTTCACGTATTTAATTAGTGAGGGTCCTTTAGAAATCTTATGGTCAGCTACAAACTGATTTTGGATGCTGACAAGAGTTCATTATACCCGAAATGACTGAATCTACAGCACATGCTGCATTGTGGGATTGTTAGGAGAAAGGAGAGTACATGTGAGCAGCCTACTTTTCTGTTCCACTGTGACAATTTGAGGACTTCATGTACTTAATTATAAAGAGTTCACATAATGATGCACTTTGTTTTCTTCTCTCTGTCCATAAAAACATTTTGTTTAAACCCCCTGTAGGCTCTTTTGATACCACTCAAACTAAGCAAGTTAATTTAAGCTTTTACTTGATTTTGTCCCGGGTCTATGACAGCTGTACAACATAATACTATAGCAGTCAGTGGCTTAAATAAAAATGCTGTCGTTTGGCTGATAATGATGTTAACAGCTAACGTTAGCATATTGCACAGGATTCAGCTAGGGCGAATGGGCCCATTATACGGACTTTAGTTGTATAATAAAGAAAAGTTATACTGCTATTATAGAGGATACTAAGCGTTAAGCCGGCAAACTGGACTTCATCGCGTATCTCCAGAGCGAGAAGAAACCGGTGTTAGATTTTGCGGGCTAGTTACCTTTCCGTCTATCCTGGCGTATCGGCGGCCATGGCCGGGGTATATTTTATACCCGCTGAAACTGCACAACTCGACCCTGAAAACGACAAATACAGGCCATCAGCGAAAGAGAACCGTACATATTTTCTTTTGATGAAGATATCATCCATAAAATGTTTATTTAAACACTGAGATGGCATTTGATAGCATTGCGTAGACTCACTTCATGATGGCTACGAGAGGGCACAAAACCGGAAAGAAAGATGACGGATGCGGAAACTGAATTGGGAGACTACAAAATTGATGTTTATGAACAAATAAAAAGTAAATATTTTTCTGACCGTTGGTGTTTCAATAATGCTTTAAAGTCAATAAACACATACGAGTTGTTTTTGCTATTGTAAAAATATATTAATCAAATTTATACATTGGCCAATCATCACAACGGTCACGTGAATATTTGACGGTTGCCTAGCAAACGAATCAGCAAGTGACTATGGCAATCAGCAAGCTACTTTTGGCTTAATAATAGAACAGAAAAGTAGTGTATCAAACACGTGGCAAATGATATAAAAGACAGCATCAGGGAGGTTTTAATTGTTAACGTTATTTCCTAGCTTGTTTATTCTCCACTCAAACCTGGGTGGCGCGTTTCAGGAACGTAAGCGCGCTATTTGATAATTGTAGTCTTTTCGAGTTCCATAGACACAGTGCTGTAATGGGCTAGACAGTCTGTATGAACTACAATTCCCAGAAAACCCTCGTTTACGCAGTTTGACAACCCACAGACGCTTCTTGTCTTTCCCTCTACAGTCTACAGCAGCTAATGTTGTTACTAGCTAATGCTAGCTGTTGTCCGGGTCGACAGGATGGGTGTTTCGGATTTACAGTTTGATACAAATGCTGGTAAGTAGTCGGCTGGCTGTTTTGGTCACACATATTCGCATTTGTTTGAAAGGTAGGCGATGGGAAGGTGTTAATCACCGGCAGACGTTAACGGGAATACTACAGAGTGCTGCCGTTTGCTAGTTCACCTTACATGGACATTAAAACATCCCGTGTAATTTTCTGTTAGATATTAAAATAGTGTTTTAGCGAAGTTTACTGAAGCTTAAACACCAGACTAGTTTTTTCTGGGGCAGGTTTTTCTGGAAATAAATACGTGTTGGGCAGTGTGTTGATTGTTCCCCGGCCTTGTTAGTCCTCATCTGATAAACTGGTTGTATGCGTTTAATTGTGAAAAGCTACAATTACACATAGGCAGTTAATGTAAAACCAACGCACGACACTTGTCAAAGACTGGAGCTAATATAATTCATCTTGATCTGTAGATATTACAGATCTATACCCACTCATAACCCATTATAGCAGTTTTGGGTAACCAGTAACTATTCGTAAGTACAGTACAGGGGTTACAAAACTGCCACTTTATAATCCAGGTTCAGGTTCAGCATCAGGTTCAAGATAACCCTGATACTGTGTGTTAGGAGTGTATCCTTACTGTGTGCTTGGCTGATTTCACATATTGTCTGTAGTGTAGTCATGGAAATGAAAACAAAGACAGCTGTTGTAGTTTTTCAGTATGATGCATGTCTCTATCCTGCCAGGACCTGTGGTGGATCTTTCGGCCCGGGGTTTGCAGAAGCTGGATCCCAGTTTCACCTGCTCTGAGGACACTCACACTCTCATCCTGGACCGGAACAACATCATGAAGCTGGACCACCTGGAAAGGAGTCCAGGCCTTCAGCAGGTAGTGAAAGCCTTTGAACCCCAGGCTGTGTAGTCCAGTTTAACTTGATTTACGTAGTCATTAGTCATTAGTGCCCAAATACTACACGCCAGTTCATGATTTCATGTCTTTTCTTTCTTTTCTTCTTCAGTTGTCTGTAGCCAGCAATCGTCTGGTGAGAATGATGGGCGTGTCTCGGCTGACTGCGTTAACAGTCCTTAATCTTCCTAATAACAGTATAGGCTACATTGAGGGGCTGAGAGATCTGCCTCACTTAAAATGGCTCAACCTCTCTGGCAACAATATTAAGGTGAGGACAGGATATATTCTAACATACTTTACATAGATACTGTAATTTATTAACAATAATTTCAGTCTGTGTTTAATGACAAATGTTTAATCGAGTGTACAATCTTTCACAAAGGTCATTGAACAACTTAACAACTGTGTCTCCCTTCAACACCTGGATCTGTCTGACAATAACATATCTACCATTGGTGATCTGACCAAACTGGTAGCATTAAAGGTCAGTACTGAGACCTCTGAATATGTGCTCAAATAAATGAAATAAACTAGCTCCTTAACAGGTGTATTGTTGATCTTCTTAACAGTCTCTTCACTGATTCATTTTCTGTCAATTTTGCAGACACTTTTACTCCACGGAAACAGCATTACAACACTTCGAACCGTTCCCGCTCACCTTCCTGCCCAATTATCTATTCTCTCCCTGGCAGAAAATGAGATTAGGGATCTTAATGAAGTATTTATCTTTTCCCTTATTTGATACAGCAGCATTGATGTCCATTTAAATTACTTATTATTACTATGAGTGACTTTAATCTGATTACTCCAGTTGTCATACCTGGCACCACTTCATGAACTGGAGCAGCTGTCCATTATGAGCAACCCTTGTGTTATGGTGACCCCCTCACTGTCAGCTTTTGATTATCGGCCGTACGTCATGAGTTGGTGCCTGAGCCTGAAGGTCCTGGATGGTTATGTAGTGTCACAGAAAGAGGGGTGTGTACATTCCCACGCTCTAACAATTTGCTCAATATCATCACTGGAGAAGAATGCTTAGAATTTCCCTTTTGTTGTGTGTTATTGTCACATTTACAGTCTGAAAGCCGAGTGGCTCTACAGTCAAGGCAAAGGTCGTTCATATCGACCAGGACAGCATGTTCAGCTGGTTCAGTACCTGGCCACTGTTTGCCCTCTGACCGCATCACCTGCCCTGGAGACAGCAGAAGATGCCAAATTGGAGAAGATCCTCAGTAAGCAGAGGTAGAAATCTTAATTCAGCAACACATAAACTGCAAAAAAAAAAAGAAATCATCATCCAGTACCCACTTCTTGGCCATGATAGAGTACATCATCCTTAATGCTTCTTAATTGTCTCAGATTTCATCAGAGACAACTGCTAGAGGAGACCCGGGGAGGCTGTCACAGCCCTCCTCGTCCAACTCAGCTAGATGTGGAGAGGCACAGTCCTTCACATACAGTTCCACAGGGGGAAGCCAGAGAGGTGAAGAAAATCACTTTACCTGGACCAGCTGCTCCTCCATCAGTCCAGGAGACAGGTAAGAGGGCTGCTTTTTCACTCTGTGGTGCAGTTCCTGTGGGCATTATACATTACTTTTTATTGTTTCTGTTTAAAAGTAGGTGTAATGCTAATCTTTGTGTTTCATGATCATAACCGTTTGGCTTGTCTGCACTTCTGTAGAGCCAGTCGTCCGGTTTAACACCTGGGTGAGCTCTGATTCTTCCAATCAGTCGCTGCCTGTAGTATGTCGCCCAAGGCTCAGTGAGGAGCACATTTATTTGGAGGATGTGCAGACAGATGAGGACAAACTCAACAGCAGCATACTTTCCTCGGAATC
Organism: Paratilapia polleni; assembly: GCA_015106735.1. Taxonomy (NCBI): domain Eukaryota; kingdom Metazoa; phylum Chordata; class Actinopteri; order Cichliformes; family Cichlidae; genus Paratilapia; species Paratilapia polleni. The sequence goes on along the minus strand of VUQI01045216.1, from coordinate 15,079 downwards.
CACCTTCATCCCCTTCCCATCTGATCTGGAGCCACAATTGACACACTCTGACAGCGAGGATGAGACTGAGACATTTGAGCCTGATTCTCTGGCACCAAAGCACCCAGCACAGCCCAAAAAATACAACTCCAACAAGCCGCAGCGTTCGCCCGCAGCAGAGCAGCACGAGAAGAAGATGCTTGAAGGAGAAGAAGTTATTTCTGCCATAGCTGCAACATCTAACGCACTGGGGTGCAGAGTTAGCACTCCAAAAAATGACCTAGAAACTGATTTTGGTAAAGCTGAGGAGAAGGAAGCCCCAAAGCAGGAAGAAGTTAACAGTAAATCAAGTTTGATGGAAGCAGACAGGGCAGCTATTAAAATACAGTCCTGGTGGAGGGGACATTACACGCGATGTTGTGACCCCATGACCAGAGAGGTGCGCAGTGAAATCCGTCTGCGCAGGATGCAAGAACACATCCTCTTCCTGTCTGAAAAGTTGGATCAGTAAGTAACTGACAAACAGCACTGAACAGACTTTTTACTGTAATGCATAAAGACTAAGTGGTGACAGTGAATCTGGTGCGTTTGCAGTGTGCAGAAGCAGTATGAGGAAGAGAGGCTGCAAAGGCTGGTTCAGGAGGAGGCTGTGAAGTTTCTGTGGAAAGAGGTCAGCAATACAAATTATTATTTAGCATTATTTTTGCAAGATATGTGTATAATTTTTTTCAAGAAATTTGTCCAGAACTTCACAGTTTCCACTTTATGTGATTTGCATGTAGTTCCAGGCTATGCAGCAGTGGAAGCAGTCTGTGGAGCAGCAGCTAGCAGCCATTACTCAGGCTGCCACCCCTGCTCAGAGCTCATCTCCCGGGCTATGCAAGGCTGCCCCACCTGTTGTTTCCAGCACCACCAACCCACCTAGTACAGACGTCTCCTTCCCAGACTCTGGCTTCCAGTCAACCAGCGATCATCAGGCAACACAAGAGGACAGCTTCCTGAGCAGTGGGACAGCAGATTCTCTGAAAACAGTGCGAGCCCTAAGCCCCGTTCGTAGTGGCTTTGCTAATGGTAGTGATGGAGTGGACAGCGCAGACTGCAGCCTGCTGGAGCAGTACCTGTCCTCTGTACAGCAGAGGGAGGAGGAGGCTGAAGAAGCGATTAGTGATAGAACAGAAACACCACAGCCATCCTTGCCAGTATCACCCAGCAAGGCAGCACAGACCAACTCCCCCACGGAGAAGGCAGCAGAAGTAGCTCCTGGCTCTGCCTGAGAGTCCTCACCTGACAGACACCTGTACAGAAAAACTGACTGAGTGTATGTAAATTAGCACTGAGTGTAAGTTTATAGACAGATTTTCCTCTGCAGTCATCATGATTACTCTCATATAACAGTGCTTTTAGTTCCTGCTGTTTCTCAAGACTGAATCTAAAACCAGCTTGAAACAAGTACCTTACTGTGAATGTTTACTCTAGTGTTTTTATACTTCACTACTTGGATCCGTTCTTTTATTAATGAACATTTTCTTCTCTCTGTAAAGACACTGAATGTGATGTAACTTAAGAAGGTATCAGTAATGTGAAAGCAGTTAAGAGGTTCCTGCCTCTGCCTATTAAAAACAGACATGTTGTGACCTCTTACTTACTTCTACAATATATAAGAGTAGGAGCTGATGTGTTAAACAAATGCACTTGTAACCACACATATGCTATACTATACGTCTGGTGTGGTAACCAGTGTGAATGTCTGGCCTGTATTGTATTAACTGTAGGTCAACATTAAGTGATGATCAACAGAAAAATGTTGTAGCATCCTTAACTTGTGAAAAATGTAAATAAATCTGCTATTATAACTTTCTAAATATTCTTATTTGGTTTAAGTTTTTTAAAAAAGTATGACTTTAACTGAAAGTTATTTTCATTATATGATGTGATTATTTCTCAGTTGTTTCATATATAACTTTGTGTTTTATAAGGCAAAATTTAACAACAGATTTATATTAGATCCAGTAATGTCTTAGTTTGTCATGGTAGGAGAAGCACAGGTGAGGCAAATTTTGTTAACAATGGCTCAGTTCCATTAAGTGTCCCAGTGAGACAAACACAGGGATCCTGGAGTAAGCTCAGCGAAATGGAGTGCAGCCATTTTTAGTTGGTGTGATGTGGAAATGATCTCTCAGGCTGACAAGCAGCAAGCACTTCATTTATGATACCGGACGCACCTGTATTTATTTAGGATTTGGCAAATTGTCAGCACAACAGAAAAGATGCACATTATGATTAGAAGAGCATTTCTGGACAGATGAGTCTGGTGCAGTTTACAACCAAAATGCTGACCAGTCGACCCCGCCTAATGTTCTGCTTTGTTCCAGTAATCTTTTTTTTTAATTAATATTTTGAATAACAAAAAAATGACTACAATAAGAGACCAAAGAGAAAGATACTAGGGAGGGGGAAAAGGAGGGGGTAAAGAATATATCAAAAGTTCAGTGATACAGCTACAAAAACTGAGACTTAATTAAGTTCTGTGGTCCAACAAGCTCATCCAGCTCCTCTTTCTCTTGTAGAACTGGAACAGCCTGTTTCACTGATAAAAAGTCAGTCGAGTTCTTATTGAAACAATTTAGTTTATGTTGTTTCCAGTTCATTAAAATAATGGTAAAGCCCAGAGCTGTAATCTATGCACAGTTTTCATTTGCAAGGTGTACATTTTCACACCTAGTGTTAGAGCCTGACCGATATATCGGCCGATATTAGCTACTTGCTGATATATCAGTATCAGCATTTATATCGGCTGATAAATGAAAATTTAAAAAGTAAAGAAGAGACAGGAGAAACACCCTTCAACCATGTTATGAGTGTTGGCGTTGCCTAGTTTGTCCACCAGAGGACACAAACACAACAGCCAGCTGATCTGAGTAGAGCTGAGTAGAGTGAATGAGTAATCCACAACTTCTTGTGACAATAAAATTTGGTTATTTTTAAAGAGCAGTGTCATATTATTGTAGTAAGGACTCATAAATAACTACACATAACAAATGTTAGGGAAATCTATTTATGTTTTGTGTGTTTGAAAGGGAAAAAAATCAGATTTTTAAATCGCCAAATATCAGTATCGTATAGGTCATAAAAATCCTGTATAGGTCGGGCTCTACCTAAAGTTTGACATCTTAACAATACATGGCAGTTTTTCAGTAAAATCCATCCAAAACTGCTTAATGAGGACAGTACCACAGCAAATCCATTAAAGCTCTATCAAATATTTATTTATTACGGCTGTCAATGTAATGTTCACAGAATAGGTATTAATATAAACTAAAACAGTCATTTTGTGAGGTTCTGGCAGTTTTTCTCTTGTTACTCCTCTCACAAAGGAGCAGATACCGGTCCTGATGCTGGGTTGAGGCCCTTCTACAGCCCTGTCCAGCTCTTCTTGTGTACGGCCCCTGTACGGTATCTTCTCCACAGAGGCTGCAGGTACCATCCCATGCTACCCGCAGTGACAAGGATACAAATAAAAAGCAAAACTAGAGAAAAATCAATCAGGAGGGACAAGGAGAGACCAATGATCTGTGGCCACCACCTGCAAAACCATTCCCCTTTTTTGGGGTTGTCTTGTTGCCTCGCCAGTGCACCTGTTGTCACTTTAATTTGCACCAAAGCAGCTGAAATTGATTCACAGTGGTTTATTCTTCCTAACTAGACAGACTGACATCCCTGACGTTTAACTGACTTTGTGTTATACTGTGATATTCAAGTGTTCCCTTGATTTTTTTTTTTTTTTTTTTTTTTGTGCGGGGTA
>VUQI01045213.1:2801-24323 GCA_015106735.1 Paratilapia polleni | reverse complement strand
AGGACCACCAGATCAAGACCTTGTCGTGGCCAGCCCAATCTCCAGACCTGAACCCCATTGAAAACCTCTGGAATGTGATCAAGAGGAAGATGGATGGTCACAAGCCATCAAACAAAGCTGAGCTGCTTGAATTCTTGCACCAGGAAGGGCATAAAGTCACCCAACAGCAATGTGAAAGACTGGTGGAGAGCATGCCAAGACGCATGAAAGCTGTGATTGCAAATCAGGGTTATTCCACCAAATATTGATTTCTGAACACTTCCTAAGTTAAAACATTTGTAATGTGTTGTTTAAAAATGAATATAAACTTGGGTTTTTTTGCATTATTTGAGGTCTGAAAACACTGGACGTTTTTTGGTATTTTGACCATTTTTCATTTTCTGCAAATAAATGCTCTAAATGAAAATATTTTCATTAGGAATTTGTTATGTTGTCAGTAGTTTATAGAATAAAACAAAAATGTTCATTTTACTCAAACATATACCTATAAATAGCAAAATCAGAGAAACTGATAATTTTGCAGTGGTCTCTTAATTTTTTCCGGAGCTGTATATGGATTAACAGTCCTACAGGCCAGAGGTAAAACACATAAGTTTGATTTTTGGGTAAAATGTCCCTTTAAGCTGGAGATGGCTTTTTGGGAAGGGTGGAGCAGAGAAACCCTCAAAGTGACACCACAAGAGCACACACTTCTACTCTGTGAGGACTGCTAGTAATTGAAAGCACAAGGGGCAGAAACAGCAGTTAAAGCAAAGCTCTCATGCAAAGCACGTTGTTGTTAAAAACATGTCTGATGTATTTATGATGCTACATGACAACAACAGAAATTGTGGGCTAAGATACCTCTTTTTAGAACAATCATGTTGGAAAGAAAATTCTGTATTGCCATTGGGATGCATATGTTGAGCCTTCACTGGTGAAACAAAGAATAAACACACTAAAAAACTAATGGACGAGGGAGAAAACTGAGAACACGCCACACTTGTTCTGCAAAACACATGCAAATTAACACTGTGAGGGGCAGGCAGTACAAAGACACATACAGGGATAGTGTGGGATCACAGATCAAGCTTGAGATATTCACCTTGAGTACAGCAGAGCTGTCTGAGAACAACCCACTAAGGTGAACTGCTTTTTCCTTTATACTCTTTGTATGAAACTCTCTAACCTGTTGTGTCTGAGCTTTTTTCTGCAGGATGACATGGAGCAAAAGAAAAGTCATCAGTTCATCCACCAACAATGGCTCTTTTCTGTGTGTGTAGACATAATTAGGTAGACTAATAAATGCTTAAAAAGCACTGCACATATACGTGATGAAAGAATTCTGTTGTCCTCTCTATGACAAGCAGGATTTGACAGCTAAGGGTCTACTGTCAAGATTAGAACAATGCCGTTGGTGTTTGAAAGGCCAACTTATTACATTAATTTCACACCTGAGTTGATGTAGTTACTCATAATGTATGGAAACTGAAAACTGAGACAGTCACACAGGTCAAATTTTGAAGCATATTAATGAAAAGAACAATCACTCATTTTAGAATTAGTTTACAACACAGGTGTGGGTAACATACCTGAAGACAGCATCTTAAAGGAATAGTGCAATAAGCATTTTCACACAGATTGAAAATACAAATGTCCAAAACAGTCAGATCGGACATCAAACAGTTTTTAACCAGCCAGTTCCCTAGTATATAGCCTGTCCAACTGAGCCCTTGTGAGAAGTGGCCACTCCTGGCCTAAATCAATCAGTCTCCAACAGAGAAAACGCATCTGAAACAGGCTATCTCTTGTGGTACGCCACATCTAAGAAAGGACAACTTCAGACAATTTCTGACCCTGATTCTCTTGACATTAGTCAGAATCTGTGAGTGAAACAGCTTTGTTCTTTTTGTTTTTTGAGAATTAGAGGAGTATCAATGCACCCTTCATGTCACTATAGGGCTGGAGCCAGAAGAGGCTTAGCTTAGCGTAAACAGTGGAAGGAGGAAGAAACAGCTGGTCCAGCTCTGTTCTAGGTTCTAATATCTTCCTAACTTCTGCCTAAGAAATAAATCTGAGAGATCATGTTTATTAGTCTGACTTTGGTAGAAAGCTAATATATATGTTTTGATGCTTTCACTCTTTATGCTAAGCTAGGATACTCCAGCTCCAGACTTGACAGATATGAGAGCGGTACAAAGTGATAGCTCGTTAGCAGCTTTTCACAAGGCCCCAAAAAAGCCAAGAATAACTGTTCTAATACTTGATATAAGGTCCATCTGTAATTATGTAAGGCGAAAAAGTTTCATATATCATAACAACACTAAACAAAGATAAGCTGGGATGGCAAAGGAGGAAAGTGGTCCCAGTTTAAAACTAACCAACATCTACAAAAAAGACACCTTACTAAGATTAGAATAATTTACCAGTCTATTATTTCTTTTTGCCAGTGCATGAAATAGCAATGTAACTGAAAGTTAGAGAAAACTCCCAAACATGTGCCTTTGAAACTGAAACTGACATTTCTACACTAAATTATTTGATAATGGACTGATACTTCCTTGATACTTTTGCAGTGCTGAATGGAGTCAATGCAGGCAGATGATTTGCATCCTGTGACTGCAGCCTGGCCAATAATCCATGTGTGTTTGTCTGTTTCAGCTTGTGCCAGGTCTGTAAGTCTGCTCTTGCCATTTTTTTTTGTGAGGATGGATAATAAGGGGCTGACTTCACCATCAGACTACATATTACACAAGTCTAAATGTGTAATCAGGACATAATATATAATCAACATTCACTCTGGGGCCTTTTTGGGAATCAAAACATGCAACAATCACGGTGATTTAGAAGGAGGACAGAGAAGAAAACAGACAGAAAACAGGAGTTAAAGAAAAGAAGGAAGAGGTATTGTTCACCTCAGAGACGTGTTCGTCCACCTCCTTGAGGCGATGGAGGAGTCTTGTCATGAAATGGATTGCTGAATGGATGGGTGGAGGAGAAGCAGGGGGGTCTGCACCCTCTGGCTGAGGCTTCGTCTCAGCATGTGTTTGATCAACATGTCTGAGCTTCACTACAGAAAATGGATGTGGGGGCTGAAGCTGGAGCTGGGGTTTGAGCAGAGTCTTTGGAGGCAGGTGGACTAACTGTTCTGCTGCTTTTCTGATACTGATTTCAAACTGAAAGGGACAATACGCATGTGAGCTCTTATAACTCCTTACCAAGAAAACTAACAGTGAAGCCATTTTTTCATCCACTCAAAGAGTGTAGATAATTTAAAGAACCATACGGGTGGTTTTCCGCGTTTCAACCCATTAACTACAAATAACAAATACTTCACAATGCTGCCAACCATTTTAAAGTATAGCACAAGTTTTCAGATTGATTTCCTACCCCCTTGCCAGACATTAGTCATGCTAGCACAGCATGAAAATCAGCCTGCATAGGTAATACATTACCGGGCCTGTCTGCTTTGTTTTCCCAAAGTTATGTAACCATCTCATGGTAATGCATTTGTAAGAAGAACCTGTTTTTAAAAGGTTTCAATTTGGGGATGGTCAAGAATCGGAAAACCAGTCTGACATTTGAGACTGCAAGTCAGCAACCAAAGACTAAACTTGAATGAAAGCATTTACATGATTTTTGCTTTTTGCTGTCCTTGTAGGTTCGAGTTTCCAACGGTTTAGCTTATGAATGCAATGCTTTTACTTTAGCAATGACTGAATGGGAAGATGTGTTTTCATCTCATTAGCTATGATTATTCAGAAAACATAATAACCTGCAACCCTGGAATGTAAGTAAATGTAAGTGACTTTAAAAAGCTGACTTTTTATAGCAATTAGCTCATGTTTTTCCACAAATCTGTTCTATTTAAATAAACAAAAAATGGAATTTAAAGCCAACTGCAAAGTAAGCAGGTTTACTTGATTTAAAGTAACAAGCAGATGTCTAATTGTGCATTTTACATTTTGAGATTTCAGTTTTGTGCCAGTTTGACTGAGGTTGCTTGTGCAGCATATAATTGCAGTGATGCATGAAGGAATCACATTCAGCCAGTTTCTAGAATAAAATTAGGGATCATTTCAGTCAGGACTAAGGAAAGTAAAACCACCAGTATGGCCTTTTAAAGATCCCAAAAAACAGAAAACTTCTATTTTAGGTAAATTATGCTAGAGCTTTACACAAGAGTGGTGTGTGTATTAGAGATATACACTACGTGAAGTACATATATTGGATGTGCTGTACATGTGTCATGGGAGAGCTTGATGAATTTGCATTTTATTTTACTAGTTTTAAACACTTCCTCAGAAGCATTTGGTTTGTCTAATTTGTGCTGCTCCAGACTACCTGTGTCACAGGAGGAGGTTTGGGTGGGACCAGAGGTCTGAGTTTAACGGGCACACTCTCAGTCAGGACGAGAGTATGGAGGAATGAGGACTCCTCCAAGTCAGACTGTGATTTTGCAGAAGGTTAGAGTTAGTAAAAAAGAACAGAAACAGAAAAGTATGAACAGATTAAATACTAGCAAAAACAGACACAAGAAGATTTTGAGGCATTAGCAAAAGGAAAGTTTTGTCAGATCAGAAACCACAAACCACTGTCTGAACTCCAGCTCATAACTGGGGAAATTTAAATCATATTTATGATCCATGAACTGAAGGACAAATTCTGTGGTGATTTTACCCGTTCTGGATTCAGGAAGGACATGTAAAAAACTGTAGATGTGTAGATATATGTATAAATTATATAGCACTTACATGGTAAATAAAAAGTATAGCAAAATAAAACAAAATAAAATCTACAGACAATTATCAAATATATTGCTGTGGTGTTTTTACCTGTGTTTTGCGGGCGGTGTAGTTGGGTGTATTGTCAAACTTGGCCAGCAACTGCGTAGCCATTGAACGCACTTTATTTTCCTTTGGTTCAGGCCTGTCTCGCACTGTGGAGCCATTACTGGACAGATTGGTGGCCTAAAGAGAGACAGATAAAAACTTATTACATCAAAAAAACCTGCAAAGTGATTAACGATGCACTTACAAATATTATGTTAACAAACCTCCTCCAAATAGCAGAACTTTCGCTTTCTTTTGTAAATGGGGTCTGTACCGTCTAACTTCTTCTCTTCCTGAAAACACAGAGCAACGAAACTGTTCAAATAAAACTATTTAGTCACTGAAATAAAATCAAATGGGAATGAAACTAATTGAAGGCACAAACAGGCAAACTTGTACTCAGTGTGCTGAACACTTCAGCGTGGAGTTACCTTTGGCACCCGTTTCCTGGTCAGTGCAAAATTGGGCACATTATTATTACTTCTGACTTCCTTCGATGGATAATCTTCATTGTTTTCATCCACTCCTCTGGAACCTGCAGAATAACACATGACTGCATTAAGAGTTTTCACATTTTCCCATTGTGTACAGCCCTCAATGTCACATAATGTGATTATAATGTGCAATTCTCTTGTAGTTTAGGCAAGCTATAAAAGAGTTACTGTTTGTTTCCTTAAAACAATAAAGCTGAAGTAAGAAGTTGGCTGAGGTTAAATAATGCAAAAGAATTAAGGTACAAATTTTAAAAAGCATTTCTGTTGAGACGGGCAGCTGTATGTTGCTGAGAATCTCAGACTTCTGCAGCCCACAGTGCTGGTACAGATACACATTCCTCTCATTCCATTACACTTGATTAACAGAATGGAACAACATGCACATTTTTTAACAGAAAATCCAAAGAAATTTAAAACCTTCAGTGGCACTGGAATTTTGTCCAAAAGATAAGGAGCAAAAGCAAAGAAGAGGCAGAAATACTACGAATACCAGGCTTCAGTGGCTTTAACTAATGACACAGAGTAGTAGCAGCAGAGTACCTGATGCAGGCAGAGGCGTTCCACGGAAGAGCTCATAGAACTTGGACAGGTAAGTGATCATCTTGATTTTATCCAGCTCCTCCTCTTCACTCAGCTCCTTTGCAGAAGTGAATGGACGAATCCCAAATTCCCGCTCACTGATGTCAAAAGCCAGCTGGAGGTTTGCAGCATGGTCCTCCTCGTTTAATGAGTCAAAATCTCTGATGGAGACAAAAACACCCACGCTAAGTATGTAATGGTAAAAATATGTGTGTTTATTGTGATTTAACCCAAGTTGTCAGAGTTGCAGACTGTTTTTCTTTTGTCTGGTATTGGTTTACATTTTTCCAAACTTCTCATTGTTTCTACAGCGTGAACTTTCCAGTGACATACAATCAGTAGCCATTTCATTAGGAAACCCTGCCTGCTCTCTTCTGTTTCCCCTCACCCCCAACCAGTCGCGGCAGATGGCTGCTCCTCCCTGAGCCTGGTTCTGCCGGAGGTTTCTTCCTCTTAAAAGGGAGTTTTTCCTTCCCACTGTCACCAAGTGCTTGCTCATAGGGGGTCGTCTGATTGTTGGGGTTTTCTGTCTAATATTGTAGGGTCTTTACCCCACAATATAAAGCACCTTGAGGTGACTGTTGTTGTGATTTGGTGCTATATAAATAAAAGTGAATGGAATTGAATTGAATTACACCTGCTCAACTGCTTGTTAACACAAATCTAATCAGCCAATCACATGACAGAAACTCAATGCATCTAGGCATGTAGACATGGTTAAAACGACCTTCTGAAGTTCAAATTGAGCATCAGAATTTCATCTTACAGGACCAGATCAAATTGTAGTGGCATGTGATTTTGAATGTGGCAGTGTTGTTGGTGCCAGACTGGCTTGTCCGAGTATTTCAGAAACTGCTGATCTACTGGGATTTTCCCCACACAACCATCTCTAGGGTTTACAGAGAATGGTCTGAAAAAGAGAAAAAAATCCAGTGAGCGGCAGTTCTCTGAGTGAAAATGCCTTGTTGATGCCAGAGGTCAGAGAATAATGGCCAGACTTCTTCAAGTTGATAGGAAGGCAACCATAACTCAAATAACCACTTGTTACAACAAAGGTATGCATTTTTCTCTGAATGCACATGAAGCAGATGGGCTACAGCAGCAGAAGACCACGCCGGGTGCTACTCCTGTCAGCTAAGAACAGGAAACTGAGGGTACAATTCACACGGGCTCACCAAAATTGGACAACAGAAGATTGGAAAAATATTGCCTGGTGCAATGAGTCTTGATTTCTGCTGCGACATTCAATGATGCGGTCAGGATTTATAAATAACATGAAAACATGGATCGATCCTGCCTTGCATCAATGGTTTAGGCTGGTGGTGGTGGAATCGTATGGGGGTGCCATCCCTTTATGACCACAATGTACCCATCTTCTGATGGCTGCTTCCAGCAGGATAACACACCCTGCCACAAAGCTCAGATCATCTCAAACTGGTCTCTTGAACATGACAATGAGTTTACTGTACTCAAAGGGCCTCCACAGTCACCAGATCTCAATCCAATAGAGCACCTTTGGGATGTGGTGGAATGACAGATTTACATCATGGATGTGCAGCCAACAAATCTGCAGTAACTGTGTGATGCTATCATGTCAATATGGAGCAAAATCTCTGAAGAATGTTTGCAATACCTTGTTGAATCTATGCAATGAAGACGCAGTTCTGAAGACAAAAGGGGGTCCAACCCAGTAGCAAGATGTACCTAATGAAGTGGCTGATGAGTATATATATTTATATTTAAGATGCCCTGAATTATGAAGATGTGTAGGATGGGTAAATTACATTTTTGGGGGGGACTATTTCATTTCTACACATGAGATGACTGACAGTGACCATGTGTACAATGGGATGACCACACAGAAACACATCTTTATTTTCACCCTGGCAAAGAACCGGTTTCTTATTGCAGCAGAAAATGGTAGCAAATAACTGCTAACGGGAGGAAAGGCAGCTCTTATGTCGTTACCAAAGTGGACAGTGTGCAGACAACTTCAGAAGTAATGTAAAGACGAGAGCGGTAACCTACCAGCAGCACACACAAACTCTGGTATTATTCAGTAAGTGCTGAGGCTCACTTTTTCTGCCTTTCTCTTCTGTGAACCTGCTCTGTCTGCCGTCTGCTCTGCTGACAGGCATGCATATGGAAAAGAGAAAAGGGGAAAAATGCCAGTGGTTCCTGGAAAGTTACAGAACCAGATGAAATTGTAGTGGCATGTGCCAAAGTATGAAGGCAATAATTAAAGGGTTAGAGGATAAAATTAGATCCGTAAATGTACTAATCTACACCAACTAAATCCATGCTGTGTACGGCAGTCTGACTCTGAAAGTATGAAAGTATGCTTTTTTTCTTTGTTCTTCATTAGTTGTTTCTCTCCACAGCTCCACACTGATCGAGACAAAAGCCAGTTTTTTAGAATTAAATACAAGTCAATAGTAATTTTGCTGGACACATATTGCTACAGGTACTGGAGCAGTCAGTATTTATTTCATTTCAGTTGACGTGTGAAATTTACACAGCTGCACTCCTCCATGTGTACCCTTATATACAGGGACAGCTGTGTGTGAAGTATTTTTATCCATCCATCAGCACGTTGTGAGGAGGTAGAGAGCACAGCAGAAAAACGCACATATAGATCAAAGCGTTGCTTTCATACCAAGCATATTTAACACCCCCATAAGACATGAATTTCCTCACAACTAGTTGTTACAAAGAGCTTGAAGATTTCGTGTTTACAGGAAAAGAGATGCGCTAATGTTGATTGATGTATGCTAAGATGGTAACGGTAATGGTAACGCAACTGGTTTGGAACCAGTTGTAGCTCTGCAGGTTAATATTATCTGACAGGTGATACGTACATCAGCTGGGGCTTGAACCTGTGGATGAGGGCACAGAGGGCGATGCCATTTCTCCAAGAAGACGTCAGGTCTGTGATTATCACATTCCTGTAGCCCTCTGTCTGCTTCTGGCACCAGGTGAGAAGCCTCGCTGGTCTGATCTCTGACTCTACAACAGAAGCACAATAAAGTAGACTTTTAATGATCAAATTCCTAAAATAAGTAGTCGAATGAACGCTGAAGAGGATATGACGTCACAACTATGAACCAACCAACAGCATTTTGTTATATAAGGTGATAAGTACATGTTTAGAGCGGGTGCTGAGGTTTGTACATATCTCTGTAGAGACAAGTACATATTAATTTACTCAAACATACAGCTCAGTTTGAGTAGCTGGAAGTTAAATAATCAGACTTTGAATTTTAAACTATAATCAAATTTTATCACAAATATGCACAAATGTTTACTTTTTGCCTCAGGTCTCGAAGTTTTGTCAGAGATTTTTTAAAAATATGCAAATGCAGGGTCATTTTAAGGACAGGGACATAGAGTAATGTTGATATTGGAGAGAGCGATATGTGTGTTTGACAGTTTCTTTCACAGCCCGGCAGCTCTTCTTTCAAAGTTTCCTCTCTTCAATGAACCCACATGTAAAAACAAACCTCATATCATGACTTATTCCCTAAATTGAAGTTAATTCTGGATACTTACTACTTCTGTTAGAAGGGAAGGGAATGAATGGGAGAGATTTAGGCTACAATGATTGCATTAGGAGCCTTTCAAAGACGAGGAAACCCTGTTAGTTACGTGAATGAGATGAGTCAGCAGCGGTCAATTCCTGTAACACTACCTCGTCTGGAGAGATTGACAGGCCGTCGTATGGTAGCAGCACGCTCGAGAGAGCAGGGGTTAAGCTGTCCACTAATGTACAGATGACGCACCTGAAATAGAAAGGGAAAGAAAAAGCTGTTGGAACTGAAATATTAAAGAATTTAAAGTATCCAATGACAGATCTGCTGTCGTCTCTCTCCCTCTTACCTGGTGAGGTCTGACACAGGTAGAGTTGAGGTTGGGGTATCGAGTCGCAGGGTCTACAGTGTACTGTTCAAAGTTTTTGGCAATGTTTTCAGGCGTTGTCTGTGGTAGCAGTCGGTAAATACTCTCCCTATAGAAAGACAAAAAACATTATTACATCACTTTAATATGAAAAATGCACTGAATTACATATATGTCCAAACACTCACTAATACCAAATATAATGTGTGGGTACCTCTCTGCCAGCACTTCGAGGAACGGCTGACCCTGAGCCCAGCTCTTTACCATCCACGCCGTGTCAAAAGCTGCAAGGAAACCTCTGGCACAGCCTGTTCCCATTGGCCAGAAAGGCTGCGCAGTAACACAAAGATAATTAGCCAGTTAGCACCACTAAATATTGTTAGACATATGCTGGCATGACTTTTAGACTGTTTGATGTATATTTTCTATCTAATAAAGACAGTCATTAAGTAATATACATACAGTGAGACAAGCATTCATTGGAAAGACATGGAAGTTAATGGAGGAAGAAAGTTATGTTTAAGTACATGACAAAACTTGAGTGAATTACTAGAAGAGTTGATTACATTTTCTAAGTGTAGATTTCCTTTTACAGAAAGATCGCTTACACAATAAGAAAATAAAAGGCGAAAAACCAAAGAAAAGAAAGAAAAGGGAAAAATGTGGATAAATACAGAAAACAGACATATACTGACAATTGTATCTTTTTTCCCAGACTTGTCTGGAATTTGGGACATTTGGGATGTTGTTAGTGCTCGGTTAGTTGTCGTGCTTTGCTTTGTCATGCTGCATACCAAAGCACTGACTGTCAGACTTTGAATATTTTTACAAACTTTTCATCTTCCTAAAATGTCAGTGTGCTTCTGGACCACCACCATAATCTGAATGCAGAAAAATTCAGCTCCCTCAGTGATTCCAGACAACATTATATTTGAGACAGAGTAAACTGGAAAGGTCCCCTTTCTACCCACTCACAGACTCTTCAATGTACAGCATTTGGCATTCATGGCGTGGAATATCCATGCCATGAATGTCAGCTTGTTTAATGGCTTCTTCTACCTCCCATCTTACCTCTAGCAGACTGTCGCCAACCAGTGCTACCAGCAGCTGGTGTCCAAATCTCTCCCTGACCAGAGCGGCGTTCTCCGAGGCGTACATGTTTGTGAAGTCAAACATTGCTACATCTGGCTGCCCGCAGTGGTTCATGGCAAAGTCCAGTGTGGGAAGTTGGTAGTTGGTGCCAAAGTCAGCAGCCTCTCGGGCGTAGCACAGAAGAGCTTCCTGGTTGACGTTTTCGCTGCTCAGCAGCATCTGTGTGTCTGAGTAATCCTGTTGGACCGAAGCAGTCAAAATAAACAAAATTAATTTCTCTACAATCTGCTTTGCACAAATGCTGCGCACAAAAGTGAAACCAAAGCTCTCTGCTTATTAAAAATTCAGACAAAGAGAAGAAAAAAAGGAAAGGAAAAGTAAGTAAAATGGATGAGTATGAACTTAATATATTTATTCTAAATCTCTGAAGCTCTGTCAACAACTCTCTGCAATTTTTAGCAGCTATGTTTCTCCCAACCAAAACCTTACAATTGAATCCTATGCTTAGCAATAAATACACTACAGTACAGTTAGTTCAACACCTGAATGACACAGTCTTAAAAATAAAACAGCTCTGAAGATTTACAGTTTGGTGAAGGTCTGTTTCATTTAATTCATGGTATTGATTAATGCAAAAAAAATACACAAAAAATGATTTTCTTTTCTTTGATTTTAAGTATAAAACAAGACAAAAAACAAAATAGTGTGAAATAAGGACAAAGCAGATCTGTGGAGTTAATATATTTTGCTCACATTGATGACAACTCCCTTGTCCAGCAGGCTTTGCTTCTTGGCAGTCATGACAAAGTAATGTGTGTTGTCCTTGTAATACACAATGTTCTCCAGATCGATACCTGTGAGATATGACAAGGTTTTTGTTACGGCTACAATTCATAAAAATCTCCAATGAGACCTTCCACAGAAATGAATGCTTCAAATAGTTCCTATATGCTGAAGGGGGTTTTTTAAACAGATGAACTCTAACACATCAGTGTCTCTCTCTGCATAAAAAAATGTATACCAACTTCTTATTTTATATTGCTGGAGGTTGAGAGGATGACCCAAAATATTACATTAATGGTCAGTGATCACAGTTAGAGAATACAATAAAAGCACAACTTTACTGGTAAAAAGAAAAAGTCACTGCACAATATTTCTTATATTTCTTCAGGTATTGAGCATAATGTGTACAGTATTCCTGAAATTTTCAGGTCTGATTTTTGTTGCATGTAGCATTGGTCTGCGAACAGCAAGGCACAGTGAAAGGAGTTGGTTATATCGCTGAGAAGTTGGATCTGCACAGCCTGCTCCTCGTGTAACAGATAACTGTGGCTGATCCTTCTGGTTCCATCACTACCTGCAATATTTCAAAGTGATCCACTGTTGAAAAAATACACTTGTGTTTTGCTAAATACCTAAAATACTTTTAACGTGAAACAGTTTCGTCTTTATTACCAGTAGTGTAATACTGCATTTTTTTTCCAGAACATCGCCACAGACACCGGGTTTGTTATCCTACTACAAAACACAAAATCTCTGTCTGCCTGCAAACTCGTCCTACATGATCAGGAGTTGCACAACCAAAACTGGCATGCAGGTACATCTTAGGCACCTTAAAGTTCTTATCTACACCACATATTATAATGTCGTCATGTTGCCTAGCAACCACCTACCAAGAAAATGAATCATTTGTAGTGTTAATGCACATATATCACCTTATGAAAGCACTGTATGATTTTAATTTCACAACAGAAACATCTAATTTATATCCACCAAACCTTTAATGATGCATGATATGTTATGACGTCATAGTGTTGCCTCACAACTACCTAGCAACAGGCTAAAATCACAGAACAAACAATAATGTAGCATGGGCATGTGTTAGTATACAAATATGTAAATACTGCAATACTTTAATCAAGGCAATTCAGCATTAGACAGTGACTTACTAGAATTCAAATCTAAGTCACTGAGATCACCAGTTTAATGAGTCTGAGTGTACTCTTTTCCCACCTGTCTCCTCTTTGAGGTCAAGAAAGAACTTCTGGTTGAAGATGAAAGCCACTCCGCTGATCTCTTCTACTTTGGCCTCTGCAGTGGTGTTCCTGTTGATGAAGTTGGCTGTGATGGCAATTGCCAATTTACCCCTAAACTCCTTCCTTTTGAAACCTGAGAGAAAGAAGAAAAAGTCAAAGGGAGAGAGAATGAAATCGGGATGTCGATCTTCACAAGCAAAAAAAAGCCTATCAGCCTTTCCAGAGGAAATCTAGCACTAAACCACAATTACAAGGATTTTAGGATAAGAGGCAGCTTGCCAAGGTTTTATAAAGGCAAGCGAACAAAAGCTATGTGCTATGTGAGAAAGTAAACTGTTAAATGTATCATCAAATTTGAATTCCTTCCTTTAATTAACCTTCAGAAGCAAAAGCATGTGACATTCTTTTATTAACAAATTATTCAAGGTGCAAGAATAAAAGTAGTTCAAAATAGTTTTAAAGGTATCTTTGAGGAATCTAATTAAATCTTTTAAATTACAAAAGTAGCAGAAAGATTCTGCTGATGACCGCTGATGTCAGCTATTTTGAACAGAAATGAGGGACACGGGAAACAAATTTAATTCATGTATTCTTCAGTCCCATAACCAAAACCAAAGTCCCCACGCAAAATCGAACTGACTAAAATTAAGGTTCAACGCTTTACTGGCAGATTATCAAACTACCACTACTACTTCCAACCAGTAAATGAAGGACTTACAAAAAATGTCACTAATTCTAAAACTGTGAGCGTGTGAAGGATACGGAAAAAATGAACTGGCTGCTTACAGCAAAGTGACGTGTGTGGTAGTGACAGTACAGAAGTGATGTTCTGAGCATGTGCTGCAACTTCTCCACACTGTCACTGTTAAATATCATCCGTCACTTTACTGCTCTTTTCCAAATGCAGCAAAAACAAACAGAGACCATTTTACTCTCTGTTACCGTAGCTAGGACACAAAAGCAGGCTCACTGCAGGGAAAATCATTTCCCCCAGGATTCCTCATAATTGGGGAATGAGCTAAACGTCTTGTTCTGCCCCAGAATGCCCTTTTTAGGAATAAGCATTTGTTGCGAATTGGTTGTTAGATGACAGCATTTTTAAAAGAGAGACCGAAACCGTTAGGGAGATGGAGCCGGTCCAGCATGAATGCATCAGCTGCTGCCCTGAGCCCCAGCTCTGCTCTATTTATGTACAGCGCTTCGGCTGTTTTGTGTGTAAGCCTGTCCCATTGGGAGAGATCAATGGCTCCATGCAAGTGCAAGTTTACGAAAGGTGAGTTTCATTTATAGAGTTACAATAATGCACCACAAGTTATTTATAGTGAGAGCCCAGAAAAAGTCCTGTGGGATGCCAGGGCTGTAAAGTGAGCAAAAGATCTGCTTTGATTTATCAGATTTAAGGCACTAACTCTTGACTTTTTGCTCAACATGAACAAGTTTGAAAGGAGAAAAATCTGGTTAACTCATTGCTTAAGTGTGACAAAGAATCAAGTGGTGGTTCAGCTGAAATATTCCAACTGCTACATGCATTAAATATTGAGATACACATTAAAACAAAAGGACACCAACAAGATTGAGATTTTTTGTTTCTACCTGCTACTAAAACATGTCAAACAATTTCTTAGTGGCAGCAGGTTCAAACCTTGTGTAAAGGGAAAGCAATATTTAGATCATAATTGTCATCGGATCTAATGTACAGTACATCCTTGAGGCATCTATATACTCCTCATCCCTTTTGTTTGCTTTCTTCTCACCTTCCAGGGTATTTCTGCGTCCATCAGCCCCCACCACAACGTCAAACTCAAAGTTAGCCACGGGGTGATCAGCAGGTCGGATTGCAGCTCTCCACCCAACCCCTGAAAGACAGAGAAAAACTGAGAGGGGCGAAAACAAATTATAAATCCTGGGAAGATTGCCTTTCATTCCCCTTTGAATATTCCCCCACAGAACAATAACACATCGTATGGGGAACGTTACATGATAAGGATACCTTTGCTTCCTGGACCACTCAGCCACCTGCCATGGTTGTGCAACTCTAAATTCGTCAGTACAGAATGAATGAGAAGGAATCGGTACACTTCAGCACTGTAAGACTGCTCTCGCTATGACGGCAACAAAAGGACAAATAGGGCTTCTCATTAAACATTTTTGATGCAGGAAAATCAAAGCATAAAGTCCACCGCATCTGGCCTGCAGACCGTCAGCATATTTAATATCTGAAGTATTGTTTCAACTTTAATATGACCCATTTTAAGCATGCAGTGGGAGCTGCAGAAGTGTGAGACCAGCACAGGAACTGCTTGGCAGGTTGTTGTGCAATATCATCATGTGGAAAATGCATTCCGTGATGTCAAGGGCACGACTAAGTCCGACACAGCAGAACACGAGGGACGAGTCTGTGTCTAAATTTAGGCGAGGCTCTTGTTGTTATCATTGTATTGATATTACAGCCGAAGGAGCAGCACAACAGCATGTTAGACATTTTCTTGTTCAGGGCTTATAGGGAAATTTAGGATGTGGGGGTCAAGTAGTCATTTACAGTTCAGTGTACATGCTCAAATGTAAGTCAAGTTAATCTCAATCACCAAATGTCATTAAGTTTGAAAAACACAAGTTTCTTTGCCACAGCATTTATTACGAGAAGTCTTTATGTATCAGATATATATTTGAATGAGATCACTTAACCTCTGCTAACCTCAGATTGAAAAGTAGATCAGTGCCAATGTTTGTCTCGTGTTTATTGGTGGCTGTCAAGGAAATTAAATACTGCAGGATGAGAAGTCCCTCGCTGACTAACCAGCCTTGAATTTCAACCGAAGCTGCAGAGTAGGAAGATTACTACAGATCCTCCAGTAAGCTCCACAGTATATCTGTCTAACAAAAATGATGTCTGCATTAAGATTAACACACTGTTAAACTTCTCAGCCTAATCCTACTACAAATCCACATTTTACTGTTTCCCACTCTTTAAATCTCCCCAAATCTTGCAGCTAATAAACCAACTGTCAGCGAGCGAAGACAAAATCTGTTGTTTGGACATGAAGCTGACCTTCATTTTCCTGAGGTTCCAACAGGTTGATAAACTCCACATTGATGTGAAACTCCACGGCAACAATCAGGGCAACCTTCAGTAGGATCAACTGCAGCTGCTGAATGCCTATAAAACACAGATTCACATTAATGTTTGTATACAGACTTAAAGAGGCTTTTTTTTCCTATACCATCTTGAGACATTTGAGAGGATTATTATCAGAAAGTTTAAAAGGTTTACACAAAATTAACATTTCCATCTGTAGGATCTTCCTCAAGCCATTTATCAGGGGCTTGTTTTCTAAAAATGTTTTAAGAATTAAAATATTACTTGGAGTCAAATAGTATGCAGACCTTTCTCCCTATTGGCAATTTTGCCTGGAGCTGCACACACCTGCTCTTTTCTATAAAGTTCATAGGATCCATGTTGTTATTTTATTCTAAATACTGTAGTTTATATGTTTATTCTTAATTTTCTAGAAAATAAAGAGAAGATGACTTTTATTTGCTGTTTTCCCTTCAACTGAACTAGCTGTGGAATCATCCCGTGGACAGAAAAGCAAAGCTACAAAAAAGGAGCCCACAATGACACACTCATTGACACACTTTAAAAAAACTCATGCAATAAAAATACTGAATATGTCATCCTCTGAAGGTTCAAAGAAATGACACAAAACTGTCTCAAAATATTAAGGTACATGTATTTGCAGCAGGAAACTAAAGAAGAAGTGGATTGTGTACTTTTTTAAATTTGAAAAGAAACACTCTTACAGCAGCTAAATGTCATAATTTAAGCAGCATAATATAATAACAATGTGAATGATAATATAAAACACCACACAGAACTAAATATTAAATAACATAAAGACTAAATGAGGATGCAATTTTAGTGTCCAGTAATACATTAAAGGAGAAGACTAAAGGGTTCTTAGAGGTTAATAATATGTGATGACAGGTCAATGAAAAGCAGAAGCCAGCAGCCTGTTTTCTTTCAGATACTCACTGATGTGGTCGATGGCCCCGGCACAGAACTTTCCATAGAACTTTTTGGCCCCGAGGCCTCGCAGGTCATGAATGGTATAGGGCCAAAGATGCAGCACGTTGTTCCTAGAAAAGGAGTCCCTCTTCTCAATCACCACCACTTTGGCACCCAGAAGGGCAAGTTCAATGGCAGTCCGCAAGCCGCAGGGACCTCCTCCAATGATTAGGCACTAAATAAGAGAGAATGACAAATTGTCCTCAACACAAGGCACAGAGAAATAGTCTCCGTCATGGTAACATATTAATAACAGAAGGCTGAGAGATTTCCTGCAGATGAGTCTCAGGAGAAAAACAGTTCACAGCCCACTTGTTTATAGCATGCCAAGGAGCATTATAACATCTGCACAGATCACGAGAGAGAGCATTTAGAGGCTGAGTGTCTTACTTAAAGACCTTTAAGGAAGATTGGCACTGACTCAGAGAATTATTGAGTCTTAGAATAACCTCCCCAGACCACCTGGTGTGTGTGTGTGTGTGTGTGAGGATTGTTAGTAAAACACATTAAACATGACAAAAAAACAGTTTAAGCATGCCCGACGTGGCGCATTTATCAGGAAACTGCCCAAAAATGGATGTTTGCAAACAGCTTCCACCCACCTAAACCAACCTTTACATATCTATGGCATTATTCACTCACCAGCCTCACCCAAAAATGCATGAAGTCAGTTCACTGAGGCTACAGCGCCTGTCTGAGAATGTGCGGTTCAAACATGACATCATCCCTTGAATGATAGATGAAGAACTGACGCATGTGTGCTGGCAAACTCTGTCTCCTTTGCTTATGAACACATTAAGAGGGTTTATACAGAATTGTTCAGAGAGAAGATGTGTGTGGTTGTGTCTTGATTCTTTCAGAGATTTAATCCCATAGCAAACCATTTCTGAAGGTGACTCCTGCCAAGTGCAACAAGGTGGACTGTCGATAGCCTCGCCAAATTAGTGCTAAAAATATCTTTCACATTTCTTGGAAAGATTCCCACGTTATCCAACAAATAGAACCAGCAGCAGACATGGTTTCACTCCCTGCCATCCTGTGCGTCCACCAACTGGATAACAAGAAAGGTTCACATGCATCAGCCCTGTAAGACAAGCCAACATCATGACCTAAACGGCTTCTTCCTCTACAAAAAAAAGACAAGACAGCTGGGTTTCAGTCACTCAATACTCAGAGCGTGTAGTTGAGCTCCAGGTGTGATGAGAGACACAATGTTGCACCATTAGTTGCCTGAGGTTATGAGAATGATGTATTCTCAGGTGTAAAGCACAAACAGGTGGTGGAAGCACTGCCTGTACAAGCCTTCCTACTGGCAAGGTTTGCTTTCCTCAACAAAGGGGGAAGTTAAGCGGATTAGCTACTTACACAGCCACACTGAGTTCGAGGACGCTGAAAATAAAAAATACAGTAGAGCACCACTAAATCAGTTTATTCAGATGTTTCTTCACAGTGTGCACACTTTTTCTAAACTCGTGTCCTGGTTTTGATCTCTCTATCAACAATAAGCAAGGATGTGCCGGTCGTTTGAGCACTTTTCCATTGAGTCATATATTTTTGCAGATATGAGGCTTTTCCTGAGGGCCAGCTCCACATCTGCCGAGTCAGGACAAACACTTCCTTTCAGCTTCCCACCTGTGACCTCATTCTCATCCCAGCCCTGACATCTGTCCCCCACCTTATCACCTTATCACTTGTCAGTCAGTACCACTGTGTGAAGCAAAGACTGTGAACAAACTCACAGTTTTGTGTCAGCAAAGAACCAAGAAGCCTCTGCTCTATCATCAGGAGATAATCGTGTTATTGATTTACCTTCACATTGATTTACCTTCACATTATAGTGTCACATTATAGTGTCATATAAAACAATTTAAAAAACACTCTAGTTAGTTTCTGACCAATACCCTGTGTTAGGAATTAGATATTCAAAGAACCAATCAATAACAGGGCAGATTTGCAGTTGCTTCTTATATCAGTAGGAAAGCAGAAAAATGGAAGTTGCCTCCCTTAGATAACTCATGTACCCTGCAGAGTTTTTGACCTCTAGCAGCATTTTATTTGTCAGACCTTTTTAATGCCTCCAGTGACAACTGTCACTCTCATGGAGGCATTTTGTATCAGGGTTGTCCAGCTGACCGTCCCATTCTCGTGAGCACGATTTCTCAGGAACATCTTGAAGGATTTTTTTTCAGATGTGGCACAAACATTCACTTGGACTGAAGTATGAAGTGATTCAATTTTGGGGGTTGAAGGACCTGGTCGATTTGACTTCACAAAGTACAAGAATTCCTACGCTAATGTAAAAAATGTCACACTAATATTTATAAATAATACTATAAGAAAAAGAAATAAAAGGAGAGATGGATATAAATTGCAACTCGACTGGTTGAAGGAAGCATAAAACAGCGAGGCGGTGACTCTAGTTTTGTTTATTTTCATGCTTGCACTCACGGGCGATGCAAAACTCAGACATGCAAATGGTCCCATACGTGATTTCTCTGATCTACAGGTAATGGTAATGTGCTGGAAAAAGCAAGGGGAAAAGAAGGTCATGATTACACACAACGCAGTTTAGAAAGTAAAACTGGATGTGAACAGAAACAAGAAAAACTCAGGGGGCACATTTAAGTTTAAATGCTAAATTTTAAATGCATTTTAAGATGCACCATGATGCACCAAGTGCAATGCAATGCACTTCATTGCATCTTGTTATTACACCAATGCAATGAAGCGCATCTTGAAATGCATCTAATATAGGCAGTGTCTTGTCTATATTATAAAAAGATGAATTGTGTTGTACGCAGTAAAGCTTTATGAGAAAGACACAAGCTATGGTTACATGTCACCGCAGCCAGCTGTGTCTGGCAATAAAACACAGATGACATCACATCCTTTAAAAGGTTACTGCTCCAGCAGCAATATGAAGAAGAAGAGGTGCTGAGTGATATCACATCTGTCAGTGTTAAAGAGCTGAGCTGCCATAAAAATGAGTCGTCACGTCATGATCCTCAGAGGAAGAGTTTTTAATCACGTAACAGCAGACCGCCTGCCCTGTGAGTAATTAAAACATTGTGCACATGTACCCGGCTCATTAAATTTCTGGCTTTTGCACGCTCGCAAATTCACAAATTCAAATTCAACATGCACAGTTCACTGGTTGAACACCTTTTGTTTTATAACACAACCCTGCGGACTGCCAGAATTACAAAGGCTCACATAACAGTTTTTTCTCTGAAGTTTCTTTCTTCAAAATGTTTTTCCTTCGTATTACCTATTTAGGTTTGTTGGCTTAAATCAGGCAGAAACAGTAAAACTGGGCTCACACTGAGGCATTTAAAAACACATCTTAATAATAAGCCGGGCTTGGCTCCAACTTTTTAGGACAAGCCTATAAAGGAGCAGAGCCCACCTTCATGTATAGCCAGGGCCAAATAATCATAGTTGCTGAGTGATGCTGTCTGTTTCTCTGGGCAATAAAAACACTCTCTCAGGCTGGGCGCAGGTGATGGCTGAAAGGTAATCACACTCCTCCCGGTTTTCCGACTTTCCCTCATCACCTTTACTGCCCCCACGCCCGCTCACAAAGGACACTGTACACACACCCTTTTATGGCTCTTTTGTCCCTTTTGCAAGTTTCTTTTCATTACACACTTCAAGGCTACCCCCTGAATACTCGTCTTACATGTTTAACCTGCTGTCTGAATATAATAGAATTTTTTGTGCTTTTTGTGGGTTTAACAAAGCAATGCACAGCTTTCCTGTGGTTTTTTTTTTTTTTTTTCATTGTCTTTAATAGTAATAAAATGTAAACTCTGCTTCATTTGATTATCCGCTGCTTGCTGTTTGGAGCATGTATGTTTTTGTCTGCTGGCAGATCTGTCTTTGACAAATATTCAGGATGCTTTTTGTTCAGTTTTGTCACATAACACCTGTCTGAGAACAGCTGAAAGTATTTCCTGTCCTGTCTGTTGAGAGCTGTTGAAGCAGTGAAAGAGTAAGTGTCTGGGCAGGTAGAGGTTAAAGTAAAGACAGCTTGAGCTATGGCACTCTGTAGTGCACTTTAACAGGGTCTCAGAGAGAGCGTCACTGCACTGGGTTCAAATTAAAAAGGAACCATGTGAGGTAAAGCCATAAAGACACTTCCTAAATCATAAAACATCAACTTTAATGAT
The DNA here is from genome assembly GCA_015106735.1 of Paratilapia polleni. Taxonomy (NCBI): domain Eukaryota; kingdom Metazoa; phylum Chordata; class Actinopteri; order Cichliformes; family Cichlidae; genus Paratilapia; species Paratilapia polleni. The sequence continues at coordinate 3,182 of VUQI01045213.1, read as the reverse complement.
GTATGAACCAAACTTTATGATAAGTTAGCCTTTCAGGTTTCAGGTTTTCCAAGCCATGCGTCACATTGTTAGCTTTCAGTGCATAATGAAAATAATGCTTAAAGATGCATGCTTGAGATAGACACCCCATCAGACCAAACATTTTTCCAGCTTTATTGTTTTTAATCAGCTTTATTGCAGGCACAAAGCTCAAGAGTGAAGATAAGCTAAGAGTCGAGATATGAGAGTAGGCTGCTAAAAGGTTTTGTCAAGCAAATAAAAATGGTGTGAAAAAGATGACGTGTGATTTTGTTTCTTTTATTTTAAAAAAGCAGCTGCTGTCACGCAGTAAACTCCACAGTCTGGGGTAAAGGATCCTTGAAACCACTAACACTGAGACTT
>VUQI01045184.1:8716-21287 GCA_015106735.1 Paratilapia polleni | reverse complement strand
GGGAGCAGCAGCAGCAGCAGCAGTGGAGCTTCACTGCCTCTCCTCGCCTCACAGTGCGGGAATATACCAGCGGAGAGCAGAATGGATACGGAAGGGAGCCAGAGCAGCCTGTCCTCCAGCACGGACAACTCCCCCCACGACCCCTGGTAACAGCCTCAGCCTGTCCGCCTGTCTTTCGCTCGCCTCTCGGCCCGGTTTGAGTTCACCTTGGACTTAAGTTGAGTTCAGTGAGGGAGCGGAGCCGCGCCGAGACAAAAGACAAGCACGCTGTGTGTGTGTGTGTGTCTCTCTCTCTGTATGTGTGGGATGGATAGACTCAGCGGAGGAGACGCAGACGCACCGCTGCTTTCCGCCTGTTTTTCCCCTCCTCTTGTTTGTTTATTTATCTCGCTTTTCCTCCAGAAGGCCACATTGCAACTTCTCCTCCATCATCTGGAAAATCCTCTCCTTTTTTTCCCCTCCTCTAGGGGATTATAACGGCCCGACTGGCCGATTGGTGACTTCGCAACATGGCCGATGCTTTCTTCTTACTTTATTGATGCTATATTACACATAAATCCTCCAGATTTCCCCTTGAATGTGCCTGTGTTGTGCTTGAAAGACGCGTTTTATTCTGTGTGACTTACGGCTTGTGTTTCTCTCATTCAGCAAAATGTTCATCGGGGGTCTGAGTTGGCAGACAACACAAGGTGAGCTGTCCCGCACGCTACTTTAATAAGTCTGGATGAAAGCCTCCTGTTTACTCCTTTATATGTTTGGTCTAATAATAGCTTTCATGATAACCTGCGAGGCTTCCTGAAGTAAAGAAGAAACACGGTGAATAGTTAAATCAAAGCCTCCTATTCATTAAGGATCAGCTCTAGGGTTTAGACTCAGGAGACGCAGGAGATTAATCGTGCACATACGACGACTTGTCTGTCTTTCTTTCCTGTGCACTCATTACACTGTTAATAACCGAGGAGGGCATTCATAGTAAAAGTGATCGATTATTCAGCGTTAAAGCAGAAGTTGGGCTCATTATCATGCCCACGCTCGTGCTGTTGTTTTCCTTATTGTTGCACTCCGCTGAATCCATTCATTTATTTTAAGACCCATGAGCGCAGGCTGATGCACGGACACAGTTTATTCTTGTTGCGATGGCCCATGCTATTATCCCACTGCTGCTGCTGCTTCTGCTGTGTCAAAACAGCGAGCGTCACCAAGTGTATAGCTTTGTTTGTGGTCCGCAGGGCCTAATGGGCTGTTATGCTGAATGGCCAGAGAGCCCATGTACAATCTCGGAGGACTGGAGGGGACACAAACACAACGTGGTCCGCCCGACCCCATTGTCTCTCTCCAGCCACTGGCAGCACATCAGGGCCTGTAAGATAACTCCCTCACTCCTGCCTTTCCTTTAACCGTGACTCCCTGGTGTCTTTGCAGAGGGCTTGAAGGAGTACTTCTGTAAATTTGGCGAGGTGAAGGAGTGCATGGTGATGCGGGATCCCGTTACCAAGCGGTCGAGGTAAGAAGGAGGCGTGTGCGCTCCGCCGTCCTATCACTGGATGCCTCATGCTCTTCCATGCTTTTCCATGAGAGCTGTCGTGAGTTTGCATTCTGATTTTGTCACTTGAGTGTGCTTTCTGTTTTTCTTTTGCAGGGGCTTCGGCTTTGTAACATACGCCGAACAAGCCGGTGTGGAGAAGGTTTTGGCGCAAAACAGACACGAGCTGGATTCTAAAACGGTGAGTTATTACTTTTGAAGAACTGGATGGTACAACTTGGGCAACTTTTCTTACTCGGATAGTGTGTAGCATGTTGTTTTTTTTTTCCTCCCTCGGTGCATTTTGCACAGTATGGCTTGTAAAGTTGAGGAGTGCATTTTGGAGCCCCCCCTTTCCTCCTCCTCCTCCTCCTCTCTGCTCATTTCCCCCTCCAAATCCCGGTTCAGGGCGCCAACATGAAAGCGTTCTTTCTTGGTCTTCATTGCCATGGTTACCTGGGGACCTGAATGGGGTAGGAGCCCCTTGCAAAACCCTCACAGGTTTTATGCAGAGCAGAGAGATCACAAGTTTTTTTTTCTTCTTTTTTTCATAGAAAATAGCAAGAGGTAGTTTTTTTAGTGGCAGCTCAGAGTTTGGGGGAACAGTTGTGGCAGTGGATGCCAAACTGATGGCAACTGTTGGAAGACTGAGGTCAGAATAGTATAGAATTTAAATAGTGATGTAACTCCTGAGATTTGTGTGTGTTTCTCTGTGATTTCCCCTCCTACACGGCTTAAACATGAACAAACAAATGTGGGTAAATTTCACAAACCACTTACCAAATAGAGGACAGACAACACGCTTGTGCTCAGGTAATTTATATTTATGTAGAAGACAATGATTCAGGCACGAGTGTGAATCTCTGTGGTTTGTTTGGTGAGAATCAGAGGCCTACATTTGAATATCTATTAAGGTGTGAATGCTTCTGTCTTGGTCATGCAGATTGATTGTAGGATTGGGGACTGGGTGTGTCTTTGTCAGCTTGTTGTCCTTCCTAACCACACACAGACACACACACACACAATAGGATCATTTGAGAGTGAAAATCGGTGGCACGGAAAGGCAGCAGAGCCCAGGGGTGGAGGAAAGGTAGAGTTGGTTAGTTGTTGGAGCAGTCCTGTTGCTGGGGGTGACGCCAGCCTCAGGAGACGGTGCTGTAACTGCGCGGCCCAGCGGGATTTATGTCTCCATAACAACTTCTCAGCTATTTTGCATTGACTTAAGGCACCGGGTTTGGTTGGGTGGCAGAGCTCTGCCACAAAGATAATGTCAACTCACATCAGGCATTTATAAGTACGCGAGATTATGATATTATCGGTTTGTTTTTAAGTGTTATCATTCATCATTTAGAAAGTTTAAAGCTGCAATTTCCAAACATTTGAAATAAACAGACCTTTCGGCACCACCGTGGTAGGCCCTGATATTTATTACAAAATAAGTGTTGTTGCTGGTAATCTGTCAATTTTTTTTTTCACCTAGCTTGGAAGTAGGTTCTAAGAAACAGCAAAATGTTACTCAGTGAGTCATGTTACCTCTTAAAACTAGGTACTGCCAGACCCTCATTCAGAGCCAGACCCTGTGTATTTGTGTGTGTGAGATGTGAGCTCTGGTTTGGACGCCTCTGGTAGCTCAGCTTGGCAGGCCACTGGTGGGGTTAGGCGTTGCCCTATTATAAACCAAAATACAGCATAAGGCTAAACAATAATAATGTTAATGACTCAAATGCAGCCTGGGTTGCTCAGGTTGTTGTGGCAGCAGTCTGCAGGGGGAAGCGCGCCATGGTACCATTTATCCAACCAGGCTTTTAAATGGGGGTATGGTTGCCATTTTGTTGCTCCATTATAGAAATACGAGCCCAGAATTCTTTCTTTTTTGCAAATCTCATGTATGCCAGAGCTATATGTATTTTTTTTTTCTTGCTTGTACCTTAATTCCTGAAACACCATGTAAGATATATTTGAGCTATATTTGAGAACGTTTCTGCATCACACCTGGAGTCTCTCTTTCTCTCCACAGTATTGTTTGATCAGCACGAGACGTGAAAGAGACATTCCTCGCAAGAACGAGGAAGAATATTTGGTGCTGTGATGTTTATGCCTTGTTGTGCCGAGCTTTAGTTTGCGTGAAAATGATGTTTAAGGCCACAAAACAGGAGCGAGTGCGCGTATGAAAAGGATGAAACAGAGCAGGGCGAGAAGTCAACTGCAAACTAACCGGTGCAAGGTCCATACTGCTAGTTAGAAGGGGTATTAAACATTTACAGTCCTGTTACATCCTGTATTGTTTTAGCTGCCCTCAGAAAATGAAAGTTACAGGTTAAAATATCAACTGCACATTGCAGTTGTTCAGTTACAATATAATAAGGTTGTCTGTTGTTTTCAGTGAGAGGTCTGTCGAGGTTGTTGTTTTGGTTCGAGGTTAGATTTCCTGTCGGGGCAGTGTATGGCCTCGGGGCATTGGTGTGCTGTTGTATTTCTCTGGCCGGAGAAGAAGGGCACAACTGGTATTTGTTTTCTCGGAGAAATGCTTTACTGGAACCAGTTACGGGAAGAAGAAAAGGCGAGCCCAGATATTCCCTGAAAAGCGACCACTTCTCATTCCCTCAGTGTGGTGATTCCAGATTTTTGGCGTGTTTTTATTTGTGGTGAATTATGTTTTCAGTGATTATGTGTCAGTAATGTGTGATTATTTGGTGTTTTTATTTCTTTACAGGGCACTGTCCCAAAATAACCCCTGAAAAGCCCAGTGTAGTGCTGAGCTAACATTGCTTAGAAGGAAAACATTTTCATAGAATCACAGAGAAATAAGAAATATACAGATTTATTTCATTTTCTTTCTTTTTTTTTTTTTTTTTACACCAAGTAGACTGGAATGTCCGTTCCAAGGTGTTTTATAGTAGGTGGTAATTGCTGCTTTTGGCATGACTATCTGAAGGTAGAGGAGTAGTTGTCAGCTTTGTGCTAATATAGATGCTTTCATCTGTAGCCCCTAACATATGTTAGCAGCAGCCACTGTGGGCCATTGGCCCCACAGTCTGCAGTTGCTAGTGGTCTAACACCTGGTTACTGGAGAGTTTAAATGCTAAGATGGGCTGCTCGCCCCTGATTGGAAGATTAGCTGTTAATGCTGACGTGGACAAAACAGAAGAAGGGGGATGGAGAAGGTGAAGAATAGGAGAGAAGGGAAAGCCCTGTGCTGTAATTAGTATGGATCTGTAAAGCAACTAATCGGATTGAAAGAAACAAACTGGATTGGGCTTTTGAGGTCCATGCACGGCCTCAGATCTGGGGATAAAGCTCGGACCTGCTCTGAAGGTGGATCCAGGGAGCTTTCTTGTCATGCTACGTATGAACAACAGCCCCCCAACAGCAAAAACCACCAAGCACAGCAGCCACCCTGGTTAGGCACTTACATGGAGGGTTACAGAAGTAGGGACGGGGTTGGGTTGGAGGTCCTCATTAGTGAGCTTCGTTAACTAATTACTGAAGCCATTGTTCGGCTGTGCAGACTGACCCTGCTGCTGGCCTGAGCCCAAACCAAGTCTCCCTCTCTCTCACTGTGTGTGTGTGCATGTATTGACATGCCAATTCCTTTTGTCTCCTCTTGTGTTTATAGCTTTTTGTTAAGCATATATTGATTATATTGCCATAATAGGGTAGCCTGTGGTGTCTTCAGCGCGTTTGCCCTTTTCTTGCGAGAATGTCTCGAAAGGTTGACCAATGTGTCAGAGCTTGACTGTGTCTATGTGTGAGTGTTTGGAAGAGGTGCATGTCTATGTGTGTGCATGTTTGTATTTTCACCTATGAAATTACATGTATGTCACTTTGTACGCGTGCGTTAGTGTGTCCACTTACGGTACATCATGTGGGTGCCTGTGAATGTGTGTGCAAGTGTATGTGTGCCTGTGGGGTTAGCACAGGAGCCCTAGTTCCTCTACAGGCCCATCTGTTTTGTACTCTTTGTCCTGTTAATTAATGAAATCAGAGGGGCTGCCTGCTGGGACGGCCCCGCTGCACCACCACCACCACCACACTGGACAGGCCCACTTTCTCATGGGCTGACTCTGTTTTCCAAATGAATGCTTTCTTTTTCTCACTGTGCTCTCTACCTTTACACCTACTCATCTACTGAGTTGACATTCTATTTTTTAATTTTTTTTTTTTTAATTTTTGTTTTCCAGTTTGTAACACTGGTGGATGCGCTGCGCCCTGCGAGGTGACTATTGGTCGTAGATTAATGTAGTGTTAAAAGCTAAACCACTAAAATCATACCGTAGGCTCTGCTGTCACTATGCTGCTTAGAATGAGCGGAGGTTGGATGTCATGAAGCAGGATGTTAGTCAGACCAGTTCACGAACACTCAGTTATAACTCTTGTCTGTCAGTCTGGGAAAAGCAACTTTTTTTTTTTTTCTTCCTAGAAAGGTTTTAACATTTTTCTTGAGCAGCTACATTTTCACCAGTCTGATTGGAACTGTTACATGGCCGAGCTTCTTTTCAAATGTCAAGCCGCTGAAGAGCTATTTCTGAGTGTTGCAAACAGTGACCTGGCTAAGTCATTTTACTTTTTGCTTTGTGGCCTATCTGTCTTCCTTGAGGCTAATCTGCCAATCTGATAGATGCTTTAGTTTTCATTTTTATTATTGCCTCCCTCTGAGTACTGCCAGATGTAGAAATTACATGTTAGATATATTCTGTTACTTCACTGAAGTGGAATGATTTTTTAACAGCATGGCATGACAGTAGCTGTAGTAGCACTACTACAGATATTACATTAGGCCTAACCTAGCCTAGCTGGTAACCTTCAGTATTTTGGGCGGTTTTGTTATGAGCTCCTGATAATTTACAAGCTGTAACAATAACAAATTGTTAATTTATATAAAAAAAATGGGAAGTATGATGGGCACACTGATGATATATCATGCAAAATTGATCAACTTCACTCCTCTGATTGTATATATCATATTAGCAAGTCTGCTACATCAGTGTGATCACATATCTTGATTTCTTAGGTATTTGATAGGCTAAAAAAATCACAGTGATATATGGACATACATTGATCTTGCACTCCTTTAAAGATGTTTCCAAGCATATCCAGAGAGTACTGATAGAAAACTGTTTGTTTTTTTTTAATCACCACGCTACTGGATTAATTAAAAAAAAAAAAAAAGCTTTTGGACATTAGTGCATGCTTACAATCAGCTTATAGAAACAGATTTTTTTCATGTGTTTACAGTGGCGACAAATGTCTCATGTTGTCAAATGTCTGTTGGTTTCTGACCGCTGTCATTCACAGCCCATGCTCTGCCACGTAATCGCCTCAAGGCAGCTCCTGCCCTCTAGTCGTGTTAAAACAGTGAAAGGCAGGTGAGCAGAAAGCCAGAGGCAGTTACCTCTCAGCACTTCAGTGTCAGGAGGAACAATGGGCATTTTGCCCACGTATGCCCACCAATTTAGATTATTATTGTATTTTTAAAGTTAGGATGTCATTAGGATGTGTTACTGACCCTTACAGTTGCTTAATCCTGATATAGTATTATGCTGTAGAGGTCTTCTGTTCTCTTCTCATATTTTTACTATGAAATGAGTTGTTTTCAGTAGTGCAGTTGTGCTGTCACTTATTGCTTATAGTAAGGAGTGAAACTTATAGTATATAGAAATTGTTATATCTGCATTTGCCATTCACAGTATTTGGGCCTCCATGATGTGAAGAAAAGCTTTATATATTAACTATACTTTTATATAAGTCTTCCCTCTTTGAAGGGTACACCTCTCACCTCTATGGCCTTTGCCCACTAAAAAAAAAAAAATGGATAAATTATTTAAAAAATGTCTTTATTGAACAAGGTCAAGTGTTGCCATGCTGGGTGTGAACGCATGGTGTAACTAAAATGAATGATCTTATTCAGTGACTGTGTTTATCACGCGTGTTCATATTACAATAGCTGAAAATTTGATTTTATGAGTCAGGAATATTTGTGCCCATTTTTTAAAATTATGTTAAAGGACAAACAGCTGAATCATATAGTTGGTAATTGCACACATCTGTAATGCTGTAATGTCACATTTGGCCCACCGAGCACAGACAGAAATGCTGTGTTGTCATTGTTTGTGAGCGCGCTCGGTTGTTGCGGATAGTTGCTGGTGGCTTCGCGTGTCCTTGTCACCTTGGTCTTTGTGCTTTGACCAGCTGGAGGTGACATGGCTCTTCTCATCTTTGTGTCCCACTTCAAGGTGCAAAGTCCCTCTGCAAGCCCTTCCAAGGACGCTGCAGCTGCATCTTAGTTACACAGTGCTGTGCTCTCGAAGTGGTGGTAAATCTGAGGCACTTAAAGGTCCTCGTAGGATATATTTGTCAGTAGATCTGTCATCAGAAGCAGGGAATTATCACAGGAAAGAGATGAAAGGATTGTTTGAATATTGGATGAACGCCCTCTTTTGTGTCATGTGTATTGTTCACATTAGAAGTAATTATTTTAAGCTATTTCATAGGGCACTTTTCGCTGCCAATATCAATTCAATACCTCTGATAGCGGCTGTGGGAGACACAAGGGGTTTTGCTTCACACATCCAATTATTAGAACAAAGATGAAACTCTAAGACCATAATACACTACAAGGTCTTGTGACCTAAAATCATCTCACTCGTTGATTTGAGTGAGAATAACACGAGATTCCACACAAATTTAAAATGCCAGGCCAGGCTTTGCATATTTAGCATTATTAAAGGCCAGCTCATTCAAAGCTCATTTACTTCTAATTTTATCTGTAACCTTGACCACTGCTGAGACATTCCAGTGGGGAGAAATATGGATACAGTCAAATCGGGCTAATCCAAAATGGAGCTTGTCGGGATTTGTGAGATTTAAAAAAAAAAAAAAAAAAATCCATCTGTAATGTATTCAGAATCTTAGATGCTCATTTTGGATTTGAGACTGTCCTGCTCTGTCTAGTTTGTGGCTAAGATGCATTTAGCTGTGCCTCAACACACAATTAAGAGGAAGTACATATTCCTGTCTCACTGTGTATTTTGTTCCTTATGTGTGTTTGTTTGGCTGGTGTGTTTGGATTTTCAGGGGCCTGCATAAACAAGGGTCTACTATACATATTCGCGGATTAGCATACGGTCTATTTCTGGACTTTCAGTCCTTCAGATGGGTTCAGACTTTGAGGCTCTGTGTTGTAACTAATTCTGGTTAGTTAACAGTGTGATAATTCACTGATGCCCACAGGGTTATTCACAACAGGATCAGCTACTGAACAACTTATCCCGAGCAGGTAGAGATTCTGTGTCATTGCTGAGAAAAAAACCCACAAAGTTGTCAGATGTATTTTAATGTCTCTCTCCCAGAAGAGACAAGAAAAATGTTAGTTTTGATCCTTTTTTTTAAACTTTAATATGCATTTGTAGTCCTGGAACCTTTCAAACGATGATAGGTTTCACTGGATTACTCGTGTTTATGGTTGTCAGAGACCCGAACTTGGTTAATCACTGTGGATTTTTTAATGCTGTGTCTGTTATTAGTATTGATGGTACTTTTTTGTAGCTCTGCTGCTCCCAAATCCTTAATAAGTTTGTTCTGTTATTGGAGTTGTAACACAGTGGGAGTTAGACCTCTCTGGGGTCTAATTGACCCCAAGCATAATAGTACAGAGTAGTACATGTAGTAACATGTAGAAACTGTGCAGCTTGTAAATTTCTTTTTGGCAAAGTAGATGAATATATGTTTATTGATGAACAACATATCATAGATTATTTATGCATTTGCTGCCTGTATTTTGCCACCTTCATATCACAATGTAAAGGGCACATAATTGATAAGTATCGGATTTTAATAAGCAAATCAAATTTAGCAGTTTATCACTTTTTCAAAACTCACCTTGACTCATCTTTTCCCTACAGATTGACCCAAAGGTGGCGTTTCCCCGCCGGGCTCAGCCTAAGGTGAGTGCACCCTGAAGGAGTTAACAGCAAGGAGGAGTAGAGATGACGTCATGTGTCACCCCTAATAAGCCAGCCCTGGTTGGCTGGGATTAGAGTCAGGCACGTGATCTAATAGGAGTTGCAATCCACTTGTCCAGCCTGACACCATGACCCTGTATACCCTGGCTCCTGTACCGCATATGCACACACACACACACACACACACACACACACATATGTATTTTCTGGCTCACACCTAAATGAATGCTTGCACAGGTTATTCACCTGCACACATGCACATGCCTCAGAGGCCTTAAACTGACATCAATTAGTTTGAATTCTAAGAGCTTTAAGAAACCTTTGAGATTAGAGAAACATCAACCAAACACAAAGTCTCTTTATCACAGGCAACTAGCTCAAGCCTAATGTCATTAGTGATAAAAACCACCTTCTTTTTGTCCTTCTGTGCTGTTAGCTGGTGACCAGGACAAAGAAGATCTTTGTCGGAGGGCTGTCAGTCAATACCACCATCGAAGATGTGAAGCAATACTTCGACCAGTTTGGAAAGGTAAAAAAAATACACAAACCTACTAAATACTTGTAGCCATCACGCTTAAGCCTTCACCCTGAGCTGTCTTTTAGATTAACTAATGCTACCCAACCTCTTCTTTGTCTGACCTTGACTTACCCTTCACTGATACCACCCATCATGTTAGATATGTGAGCATTTAAATGGGTTTTAGCCCAGATTTTAAAAAGTGGGTATTAATATTTTGTCAGCGTTTGGTTGCTTCCTGCTGCTCTCTTAGTTTGAAGGAAAAATTATTAAATGTCATTAGCTTTTCAAAGGATTCCTCCATTAGCCAACAGTATAAACTTTTTTAGAATTTACAGGCTAGTTAAAACATTTTACCTCTAGCTGTTTCTTCTATTTTAGGTCACTACTATATTAAGCACTTAAATCATTTATCCATTATTTTTAGGTAAACCATTTTTCAGTAGTTTTTATGTGTTTAACTTTTAGCTAACTGTTAGCTTCTTAGCTGACTTGCTAACAAGTTTTCACACTCTCAGTGGGACGTCGTTGTGTTTAGGTGGTACAGTACTTTTATCAAATTACTTGATAAAAACTTTGTCAAATTACTTTAGCTTGCCCGCAATCTGTCCATGTACCTTCTGGCAACTACATAAGCACACCCTGGGGTACCTCTGGTTGGGCTTGACTGCTCTAATGGACCGCATGCCTTTGATAGATTATATTCATCTACTGATTCTGTCCGGCTGACAGTTTCTTAAACTTTCTTTGTAAACTTTTTCTTTTTCTTTTTCTTTTTCCATGGAGAAAAACTACTTTTATGACTTATTTTTAAGCCTGTCCCCCTTTTGATTTAAGTCGCGATACATTAAAAAGTGAAAATGGATCTGTTGTAGAAGAAAAAGTGAAACAAAGGCACACAATGAAAGCGAAAGAGACAAATGGTAAATGGTCTGCACTTATATAGATCCGTTTAACCTTAGCTAGGTTCTTCACAGTACTTTACAATGTGTTTCTCTAAAGAGTGCAAGTGTTAAAGAGGGATACAAAGAAAATGCTGTGTGGTCATTGGTGGTCCTGCTCTGTCAGCTATAGTATTAGTTTGTTAGTTTATGTCTTTTGTTAGCTGTTTTGCTCTTTTCTGATCACATTTTAGCATTTCTGGCTTCTGCATTTGGCCTGCTTAGCTCCTTTCAACGAAATTTGGTGAAAGGCAAACACATGCTGTGGAGACAGATGAGTGGCCGGGGGAGAGGGAGGAGAAAAAAAAAAAAGCAGGAGGGGAAGAGGAGAGGGAGATGGCAGGGGACTGAAAGGGAAGAAGAAACCCCCCATAGAGAGAGTGGGAGGGGAACTCAGAAAAAGGTTGAAGGGCAGAGTGAAGGAAGAATGCTGAGATAGTTGTGAGGAGCAGAAGTGATTATTAAAGGGAAAAACACCAATCTGATGAGAAATAAAAGTGTTAAAATATCCATAAAGTGTGACATGTTGGGTTAGTTTTTAGCAAACTACTGTGTGTTTGAATAGAGATCAGGCTTTTCAGTATTAACTAATCAAATGCAACAGCTGCTCCTGTAACAGCCCCCCCCACCTTACCCAAAATCAGTACTTCAGACACCCTCCCAACCCACATACACACACCCTGCTCTAGTCCCTCTCAGCTTGTTGCCGTGGTGACCTGCCTTCGCCCATTGTCCCACTATAATCCAGTGCTTTTTTTTTTTTTTTTTTGTTTCCTTTAAAAAATGTGCGCGTATTTGCATGAATGGAAAGACGGGTGTGCGCATGAAAGTGTGACAGTGGCATCGTCGTGGCTGCAAAAGGAGGCGAGCTTGCATACATTTGTCCACATACAGACAGACAGACAGCAAGGCTCACAGCCAGTGATCCAGTTGTCACAAACATTAAGTGTGTGCTTCTGCTGCTGTTGGTGAGCAGGACAGTCTGAAAATGAGCATTGCTTCAGGATGTAGGCCTAATGGGTTGGAAGAAATTAACAGCATGAAGCTCCTTCTGCCTCATGTCTGGCTGTGTTTTCTCTCAGTTGGCCTCTGACTCATGCTTGGGGTATTACCGTATTTCAGGTGCTGGTTCAAATTTAAATAATGGCTTTTAATTCTGGCTTGTGGATCCTGGAAGACCTGGATTGCACGTGTGACCATCGCACCCATTCAGGTGGATGTTGTGACATGTGACATGTTTCCTTAGTGTGGTCTCTAAAATGGCTGTTTGCAGCCTCTGTGCCGAATCATTTCTCCCTGGTGATTACAGACACTCATATCTAAGACAACACTCCCTCCGCAGGATGAGGGAATATTTGGACTGTTTGGACACGTGAGACCAAAGCTGTATCATGGATAGCGGCAATCCCACAGTGCATTCCTGCTGAGCGGGAGGTATTTCTTGTTTATTATCTGAGCCTGGTTACAAGGTGCAGGTTTGGTTGGAGCAGGACTCAGTGTCCTGTTTATTTTCATACTGTGGCACCGCCTTGCAAGCAAAACACAGAATGCACTCTGCATTTTATGCAACTCTTTGATACGTGCCGAAGTTTTTTTTTTTTTTTTTTTTTTTTTGCCTTTGGAAGCAGAC
>VUQI01045167.1:0-12535 GCA_015106735.1 Paratilapia polleni | reverse complement strand
AGCCTTACATCACCAAGTGCAATGCAAAGCGTCAGATGCAGTGGTGTAAAGCACGCCGCCACTGGACTCTAGAGCAGTGGAGACGTGTTCTTTGGAGTGACGAATCACGCTTCTCCGTCTGGCAATCCGATGGACGAGTCTGCACACCAGTGCACAAAGCAAGGTCCATAAAGACATGGATGAGCGAGTTTGGTGTGGAAGAACTTGACTGGCCTGCACAGAGTCCTGACCTCAACACGATAGAACACCTTTGGAATGAATTAGAGCGGAGACTGTGAGCCAGGCCTTCTCATCCAACATCAGTGTCTGACCTCAAAAATGCCCATTTGGAAGAATGGTCAAAAAATGGTCAAGACCCTTCTCCACTTTGGGCAACAGCTCATTCCCAACCAGTAGTGGGCACTCCACCCTGGCCTCAGACTTGGAGGTGCCAATTCTCATCTGAGCCACCTCAGTGTGAGTTGGAGGTCATTGTTCAGTGAAGTCAACACGACCACAACATCAATGAAATAAAATAAAATAAAACAATCATCCACCCACTGGGAGCTGGGTAGATGATAGAAAAAAAACATTTAAAAGAGTGGGTCCTTTTCTTTACAATTTAAGCTGAAAATCTTGTCACCTAAACAGCTTCATTCAGACACAGGACCATTAACTGTTTTAAGGTCTCTGCACTCAGAGGCAGCACTCTCCTGGATTTGTTTGGTCTGAACAGGTGGAAGTCTGCAGCCTGCCAGGGGTTAGACCATCAGACCATAAAAGTCTCATGTCACTGTGACTCAGGTGGACCTATAGCAGGGAGCTCCAACACACTGAAACACTACGAAGGCAATGAAAGGAAACAAAGTTTTATCTCAGCATCTCTGCTACTGAGGCTCCTCAGAAGTTCTGAGTTCAAATCCTGTCCTGTTCTTTGGTAAGAATGTCTTCATCCACGTGAGTGTTTGTGTCTAATAGATACTTAATGAATGTAGAGTTCCTGCCTACAGACATTGTTAGTATTAAAGCTTTAATAAACGTCCATGTTGTTTCTAAATGTAATGATTTACATAGATATGTGGAAGTCTTAAGAGTAACATGCTGTTTTATCTCATTTGGTTGACTCAACACCTTACAACATCTTAAAGAGAACTCGCTGTGGTACTCATTTTTTTCAATTGAGTGTCCACTAGTGGTGTTTTAGTAGTACTGCAGCAATATCTAGAGGCAGATGGCTAAACCTGATCAAATGTGATGGGAACCTTATGCAGTAGAGCAGCTGTTCAGTATTCACAGGGTTGGTGGTTTGATCCCACGCTCCTTCTACTTACTTAAACTCTCCTCACTCAGCTGGTGTATTTCCAATCCACCTCTTAACTAAATGATCCTCCACAGCTGAGTTAGGATGCATTCAGTTACAGCTGAAAACTCAGATAGACAGACCTTTGATCCCTGAAGGAGCGAGAATTAACAGGTCAAACACGCCATGTTTGATATGCCTCAATGTGATGAACACTTGGTTTATTCAGACTTTATCACATTTCTGTTGTTTACTAACACTGCCTGATGCTTCTGCAGGTATATCAGAGAAAACTATGGAAAGTATTCAGATTAATGTTGAATTAACCCTTTACACATTGGTGTGATGTGTTATTATGATCTCAAACAGGAGCTGCTAACAGATAATTCTGCTGCTTTTAATGTGACTAAATGTGAAGAACACAGTAAAAAAAAAAAAAAAAAGTTAAGTAAAACTTTCCTTTTATTGTAAAGATGTTTGACTCTTTATTGAAGGTGATTTGTTGCCCTCTGATGGTTAAAAGATGGCATAAAGCTTTAGAAACACAAACTGTTAGGATCACTGCCCTCCAGTGGTCACTGTCAGTAACTGCAACTCCCCACATACAGCATAATACTAATACTACATGATACTAATACTCATGCTGACCTTATTATGCACTGAGAAACTAGAACAATTATAACCAAAGTAACCAAAGTAACTACAATGAACACTGTAAACAAACAAAGGGGAAATCAGGAGGTAAGTATATTATCCTTGAAATCAAAATGGTTTCAGTTCAAACAGTGTTACAAAATGTACCTTACTGTACATGTGACTGCTGTCTTTACATGTATGTACAAATGATGCATCAAAACTAGACACAAACTGATGCTGTTTAAAATTTGTCTCAAAATTATTCAGTCCGTAGAAGCGAAAATATTTAAAAAATAAAATAAAATAAAAAAGTCTTTTTACATAAACTGTACATATTGTTTTATTTGTAGAAGCTCTAAGCCAGTTCTGAATTTAAGGTCGCAGTGACTGACTCCTCATCCTGAAACACAGAGCACAAGTACTGAGTACGCTGTGGTAGTAGTATTACTGTTGATACTGTATATCTCATAGCAAATCCAGGACAAACTGGAGAGATTATGTCTCTCAGCTGATTTAGGAATACCTCAATGTCCACATTAGAGCTGGAGGTTACGGCTGGGGAGAGAGAAGTCTGGGCATCCCTATCTCCATGGTTGGGGATAGGGGACAGCAATCTAAGCATCATGTTTAGACTAACGTCTCAGTTGAGATAAGTCATATGATCACTGTCTGCCATTAGACCACTCAACAAACACCATGCTAAATCACATTAATGATACAGCAAGCCAAGTAATACAATAAGTACATTTACCTCCATCTTTACTATGATGACAGATAGATATGTCTGTAACCACACAGCTCAGACTTAGATTGGCTAACGTTTTCCTTCATTCAGCTATTGATTGGCTCTTTAGATAAAATCCTAGTAATGCTCACTCACTTATAAAGAATGCACGACTATTAGAGATCAGAGCCTTCATAGTCCAGGGAAAGTGGGACTGACTACCCAGGGTCCCGGTGGTGTGAGTGGCCCTTGCAAAACTGGAATGAAAAGTTTTGTTTTGTTTTTTTAATTAATTTTTTAAATTACAATTTCTAAGTAATTATTGTCATAATTAAACTGCCCAAACTTTCAGTCCAAAAATAGTGGCGGGTCTCCCCTTTCACCCCTTACAAATGACACAAAATGGTTTAGTCCATCCTGGACTCTGGTTAATTTATTCCATCAAAGTGACTACAAATGCACACTGTGATGTCTTTCATGGGTTTCTCCAAGAAAGCAAAATCAAAGATTCAAAAGAAAGAAAGGAGAGGGAGAGAAAGCAAACTGAGGGAAGTCAGCTGCTAAGAAATTAATTTCAAAATAAAGGTGAACAGAGCACAACTAACAGGTAAAAAATGGTTTAGCTATCAGCAGCTGTTAAAGACAGTGAGCCAGTGTCAGATGTGGCACTGTATCTGTCAAAAGCACAACTTAACACCATGAAACGCCTGGCCTTTAATCTCAGAAACAGCCAGAGAGAGAGAAGCAGCAGCTCCTGCTCCAGATGATGTGACACAAGCTGAACTCTTATAATGGCAACTAAAAGTTGCTCCAAGCAGTCATCTATCAATAGCATTTTAAACTGAAAGCTCAGCAGCACTAACATCAAGTAGCAGCTTATTGTTAGGGTAAGTGATGCATTTTGAGGAAGCCAGTGTGTTTCAGGCTGATCAAACAGCATTTTAAAACACCACAATGACACTCCTTATCAATTAAAAAAAAATATAAAGCTAGTTCTAATGAAACAGCATCAGGCAGCACACCAACATACCTCTGTATGCTTGTGCAAATTTCCCTGCTCTGACCCACCCTCCGGAGGTCCAGGCATGAAAACCAAGCGCACCCAAAAGACTTTTGCATCGCTGGACACGGGCTCAGGACACTCAGTCAGTGTCCCTAAAGAAATGGTTGTTTAAGTCATAACACAGGTACTTGTGATTGAGTTGTGTGTTAACAAATCTAGAACCACATACCCACAAACACTCACATGTGCGTTCTCTCATGACGTGAACTCCTGGATTGCTGCACTCTTCCTGACCAAAGACTTAGGCCACACTTGTATACACCAGCACTGCAGCACATATTTCACAATGCTCATAATGTTTTCATGTATTATTAAACCACCCAGTATATCTGCAAGACCCTCAGACTGCTGTATATGGCAAAGGATCACTAAGAGAAAATGGCTGTTTTGTTGCTCATTGCACACATCATAAACCTAATTTAATATAATGCACCTTAACATACTGCTATTAGGCCTACTCAACCAAGGTACTGTAACTGTAGTGTTACAGAAGTTGAAAGACTTATGTAAACTTTCACAGTTATCAACACACTGACGTCATTTACAGTTATTCTGGTGTGCCTGATGATCTGGTTTGACCTCTGATGTGTGTTAGCAGGTTAACAGGCTCATATCAGTCCTGTGGGCTTCATTCGTGTAGAGGTCTGTCTGTGTAGCAGGTAGAGAGCGAGAAGATGTGACAGAGGATGGTGGAAGGGAGGAGACCATGGAAAATGATGGTTGCCCTGAGGTTGGTGCAGGATGAGGAGAGGACAGATTCCTTAAATTTTAACACTTTCCCCGCCAGAGAAATATTTTCAAGTTGCCAGCAACCACAAGCATTTTTGATGATACTCACTCCTCTTTCAACTGTTATGAATATGAAAACAGTGAATAGAAGTGAATAGAAAGAAAGAGTAGAACCTCTGCTTTCATATACAAAAAAATCTATTTTATTCTATCTTCATTTATTTTTTCATTTCATTTTTTTATCGAAACTTGAATGTTCCTCATTTTCATCGAAAAGCAGCATTTTGGACAAAAACCTGAGAAAAATGCATTTTTGTGAAAGACAGACAGTTTAAGCATAAAACTGATTTCACATTCACCTTTTTTTTCTCATTGTCATAGGGTAACTTTAGTTGTTTAGCAAAAAGAAATAAATAATAATAACAATAATAATATTCTGTAGCGTAACACTCTAAAATGTCATGGGGCAACCCAGACACTTCCCTGAGTGATGGCCTTCTTACATAGTTCACATACTGCTACATACTTATACATTATTCTGCTAGCTGGGAGTTTGCAGGATTCGTACATTCAGATATCAAGTCATTCTTTTTTTAAAACAACTGCTTAAAAGTTTCTAAAAAAAAAAAAAAAGCTTTTGAACAAAAACACGAGGAAAGTGCATTTTTGTCAGAGAACGAGACCCGAGTCTTGGATCCCTCCACCTCCTCCGCTGTATCTGAAACTTCACTGTCTGACGTTGAACTGCTGCTATCCACAGGTTGCAGACTGGGTGCCCTTCCTCTCTGCACACGTCTTCTTTGCCCCACTATCTGTTTGACTCTGGCACGTCCGCGATTTGGACGATAACTTTCAGCATCAACTCCGCCGGTCCACTCACCTCTGTTTCTGGGAATATTTTAAACTGTGCAGATTTCATATCATAGATTTATTAAATATGGTTTATGAACAGTACATTACTGGCAACTAATGACAACTACAGATTGTTGTACAGCGGTTGGCTGGAAAAAAAAAAAAAAAGAAAAAATCCAATGATGTGTGACAAAGGAAGATCACCCACAGAGACTGCTTATTTATAGAGCCCAGAGTTCTGTGGTACGCCTCTGTTAGCTGTAATGGAGTATTTTCATAGTGTGGTGTTGCTGCTTTTACTAAAGGAAATGATCTAAATACCCTGTTGATGGTTATTGTCAGCTGATGGTAAATATTTTTAATCACTGTATGAGAGATTTTTGTTTAAAGATATTTCTCTCTGTAATACACACTTACTTTGATCACAGGAAAAACAGGCAGCAGTAGTAAAGAGCTGATTCACTCATTAGGATGGTTTTATGGTCCGTTTGGGGCTGTTGGTTCATTTGCTCTGCTGGAGTTTAATCATTTGATGCACAGGCATAAGTAAAGCAAAGTAGCCTTACTGTTGTTAGTGCACAGCGAAAGGAAGCAGCGTGAAGGTGTTTAAATTTAACATCAGCCTTACTGCACAGTGCTGGCTGCAGGTGAAAACGTTTTTCTTCTTCTTTCTTCTGAGAGACTTGTGAGGTGTTTGTGGTTTTGTCTTTTTTTTTCGATATCAGGCGTCACATCAGCCAAAGTCACCATGTGAAACAGGAAGTGTAGAGCACTTCTCTGTCAGCCCCATCAGAGCTGAGCTGCTTTCAGACGACTCCGTCTTGTTCTGGATGCTGAAGCTGATCATGGTTCTCCTGTGGATGATCCTGTTGGTGGTTCTGCTCTGTGCAGAGGCCCAGAACGTGACGGAGGTCAAAGGGGAGCTGGGGACAGATGTCACTCTAACCTGCTCCAATGGGAGTTCAGATATCCACTGGTACTTGGAGATCTACAGTCAGTTCAGAGCATGTATCGGCCGCACTTTGTCTCTAACAGACTCTACCTACTGCTGTCCTGATCTTGAAAACAAATTTTCAATCCAGGGAAACAGCCTCGTGATTAAAAACTTCACAGCAGAGGACTGCAGGCTTTACCTCTGTGGCAGGAAGAGAAATGGCAGCATTAATTTTATGGAGAGTTTCCACCTCATCTCAGGTACGTACAAATTTTACTCTTGTCTCTTGTCACATGTGTGTCTTGTCTTTTTTGTTTGTTTGTTTGTTTTTATTATTATTCTTGTTGGACTAAATAATCACGTGTCCAAAAAAAAGTCTTTGTTAACTCTAACTACTATTCAGGCCTCGTGACCTGTTTGCATCTAATTACAGCGTCTCAAACCCAGTTAAAACAAAAGAGTTAAAACATATTTTTCACTATTTTGACCATTTTAAACTTTGGTTTAAAATGGTGTTTAGGAAACTTTTGACCCCTCCTTATGAAGTCTGACAGTACAGGATTATCGCATGCTAATGTTTGTTCTTAAGTCTGACCTTTATACTGATAAGTATCAGTAAGTGACAAAATGAACATAAAAGGAAATGAGCTACCACTGCTCTTTTTTGGACTTTCTAAAACCTGGCCAAGCTGGTACTTTAAAGGTCCAGTACAGTGGGTCTAAACATGTCTAAAGCTAAAAGTGGTGATACTCACGTCCGCTGCAAATGCAAAGAAGGGTTACTCATGCAAGTGTGGCAGTGCTGTCAGGGAAAATTAATAATTGTGTTGTGACAGTGGCACATGGGGGAATTTTACCCCCAGTAACTCTAAGGGTTAAATCCTATAATAGTAAAAGGAGGGCTTCACAGGTTTAAAAATACACCTGGGCAAGAGACATGGCTTCAAATATAAATATAGCTGGTAGCACTTTATAATAACTACACACTATTAAGCATTAGTAAATGCTTAATTCATCATTTATAAAGCATTACTGCTCCTTAGTATGTAAGGTATGTTGGCTGTGTCCCGGAGTCGTGGCTGGTCCTAGGGGGCATCCGTTCTCCCACGCATTGAAGGGTGGGTTGATGTCACTGAGTGTGTGTCTTTGTGCATTCATCTTTTGTGTCTCTGTATGTGTGTGTGGCCTGTTTGTGTATATGTGGGTATGTGGGTGTGTGTGTCTGCATGTGTAACTGTGTGGTCAGTATGGGTCTGTGTGTGTGTATGGCTGGGCTGGGGTCTGGGGCTTGCCGAGCCCTGATCCCCAAGGGACATGGTTATGGAGGGCGGGGGGCTGCCCCTCCCCACTGGTCGTTGCTGCATCCCCAGGGACACGGGTGCTTGGAGGCTCTGGGGTGCGTGGCCGGACGGCCTGACGTGGTTGCTGACTTGCTTCCTTGCGGGTTGCGGTCCTGGGTAGCTCGGGCCTCTTCGGCAGTGGGGGACAGGTCTCTGCTGGGTGGTGCGCGGTTCTCGGGCCCCTGGGGCCCTGTCCTCGGCTTGCACTGGCGGGGTTGCCGCTGGCCCTCTGGGGCTACTGTCCTTTGGCCGGGGTGGCTCCATCCGGGATCTCCCTCTTCCTCCTGCTGGGGTGGACGCACGGTTGTCATTGGGACGTGTGGCCTTGGGTCTTCAGTACTCTTGGACAGCTGCGGATGGCCCAGGTCTCCTGGGCCTGTCTCTGCCTACCTCTGGTTCCTAGGGGGCGTGGGTGCAGCTTATCACCCTCGTTATTAAGTGCATTTTGTGACAAACACACACACACATACAAACGCACACACACACCAAGATTGTATGTTTGTGTATCATTTTTGTTTTTGTTTTTTTCTCTCTTTCAGCTGCTGTTTGCTTTCTGACTGTGTTTTGTTACAGATACAGCGATTGGTGACCTGATGTGCTCATCCTCTTCTTCTTTTTTTCTCTCTTTATTGCTTCCCCTTCTCTTTTCTTCTCCAAAAAACAAAAAAACAAAAAAAAAACAGTAGAATGGGAGGCAGAGCCTTCAGCTTTCAGGCCCCTCTCCTGTGGAACCAGCTCCCAGTTTGGATTCGGGAGACAGACACCCTCTCTACTTTTAAGATTAGGCTTAAAACTTTCCTTTTTGATAGAGCTTATAGTTAGGACTGGATCAGGTGACCCTGAACCATCCCTTAGTTAAGCTGCAATAGGCCTAGGCTGCTGGGGGCTTCCCATGATGCACTGAGCACTTCCTCTTCCTCACTTCCTTTCACTCTCCATGTGTTTACACACCACTTGCATTTAATCATTAGCTATAATTAAACTCTCTCTCCCATAGTGTGTCTTGTGTCTCCCTCTGCTCTCTTCTGTTTCCCCTCACCCCCAACCGGTCGCACCAGATGGCTGCCCCTCCCCGAGCCTGGTCGCTAAGTGCTTGCTCATAGGGGGTCGTCTGACTGTTGGGGTTTTCTGTCTAATATTGTAGGGTCTTTACCCTAAAATATAAAGCGCCTTGAGGTGACTGTTGTTGTGATTTGGTGCTATATAAATAAAATTGAATTGAATTGAACTGAATCCACTTCACAGTCATTTTGCACATCATCAGTAAGTTTCATATTTCATTGACCTTTCACTGTCTCTGGTCCCCACATCACTGCTAACATCTCTTCCTGTATGTACGGCTCTCAAGGGTTCAGAACTATTTTGTACGTCTACGTTTCCAAACTGGCAGTGTTGATACACCTTGCCCGTTTCACAAAGCATTACTTTATTTCCAAATTTTATGTAAAGACTGTAAAAAGTGACACAAACAGCAGCTTAGTTTGGATTTGTAGTTTTTATTGGAGACATAAATCATCAGCAGGGATGGATTTCATGATAAGCACACTGTATCAAGAGTGATGTGCTCAGTTTCTTGACTGAAACCTGCCCCTATTGGGAAAAAAATAAAAAATAAAAACTACCTGATATTATAAAAAACTTTGATTATAGTGAATAGTTATTAAATACAACTTATTATATACAACATCGGAAATGTTTTTGAACTTAGATTTACAAATGATCAACTGTAGGTGAGTTTTACGACAGAACTTTGTGACAGTGAAGAAAGTTGTAAATGTAACAGTTTCTCAGCTCATCTTTTTCCTCTCTTCTTTTTCCAGATGTCACACTATCTACCCAAGACTGCAGAGTGAGTCAACTCATCATCATATCTGTCTCAGTTACTGCCGTCATCGTTCTAATAATGGGTGAGTGTGTTACTGTAGACATATTGTGGTCTGACATGTAAATACCAACAGCCACTGCTAGACATCACGGTATTTACCACTGACAAAACACATTTATCTCTTTATCTCATTGCCAAGGTAAGTTCATCGAATTCACAGGATTCCCAAAGCTTTGGGATTTTTTAAATAAATCTAATTACATTAAAACAAACTAAGTGACATTTTTATGTGAGTTCCAAAGGAAAGATTGGAATCAATTCATGCAAACAGATACTTGAGCTTCAGCCATAATCCACACCTTTCGACATGATAACATGATTTTTAGTTCTGGAGCAGTACATACAGTATGTGGACAAAGGTACTGGGCCACCTACAGATTCCCCCTACAGGAGCTGCACGGCCATGGAAACCCATCCCATGAACCTCCCAGTGTACAGTTTTTGTCCTGATGTTTATGCCAGAGGAGGTTTGGAGCTCTGCAGTTATTGAGTCAGCAGAGGGTTGATGACTTTTATGCACCATGCAGCTCAGCACCCGGCGACTCCGCACTGTAACTTTACATGGTCTGCCGCTTTGTGGCTGAGCTGCTGTGGTTCCTAAATGCTTCCACTTTGCAATAATACCACTTACAGCTGATAGTGGAATATCTATGAGGGAAAAAATTTCACAAACTGACTTGTTGCAATGGTGGGATCCTATTATAGTACCACACTTGAATTTGGTGAGCTCTTTAACCGTAATTTATTGTCCCACAAATGTGTCCATCTGCATACGCATTTCCATTAGGACAGCCTACGGAGAGGGGTTTTCACCCACCGCGGATGTGCTCCTGTGCAGTCCTCCAAAATCCCAACTGTGCTTCGTTGGACGCGGATGACATATGTGCCTGCTGAATGCTGATTGGTTGGCAAATGGGCCGGTATAAGGAACGGAGTGACAGCGGAGTTCACCGGGAACGGGCGAACCCCCCAAAAAAACTTCAAAGATCACAAAATACAGCATGTAAAGTGGACAATTCATTTTTTTAACACTTGGTTTCACTTCAGCTCTTTGTATGATATAACTTCGCTCTTCTCTGCGGCTGGCTGACAGACCAACAACGGCACAAGCAACAGTAGCCCACAGACCAGTTGTACCACATATTTTGTACACTGCTCCCTTCCACAACAGAGCTGTCTGCAAGTAGACTGGTTGTCCCCGGACTGCCAGCAGACTGCAAATGCGCTATCCCTGTTTGACCATAAATCCCGCTTTGGAATGTCCCATTCTTTCACAAATGTTTGTAGAGGCAGACTGCATGGCTAGGTGCTTATACACCTGTAGCAATGGGACTGAAACACCTGAATACAAAGATTAAGAGCTGTGGCCCAATACTTTTGTCCATATTCAGTTCAATTCAGTTTTGTTTATATAGCACCAAATCACAACAACAGTCACCTCAAGGTGCTTTATACTGTAAGGTAAAGACCCTACAGTATGCAGGAGAAAAACCCAAGAATCAGACAATCCCCTATCAGCAAGCACTAGGTGACTGTGGGAAGGAAAAACTCCCTTTTAACAGGAAGAGACCTCTGACAGAACCAGGCTCAGGGAGGGGCAGCCATCTGCTGTGACCGGTAATAAGGTTGCTGTAATTAATAATGTATCTGTGGGCAGACTGTGAATAATTTTTCTCTAACGGTTAGTTAGAGTTTTATTTGTGAAGAATTTCATTAAGTAATTTCTAGTCAAAACTAATGGAATACTTGGCTCAGAGCTCTGACCCTTTGTCAGCCTGTCTACAGGGATTTCTGTTAGTGTACCAACAGTTTTGTGAAAACTTGACTTGTCATGATTAATCTTAGCATTGTTGCACTCTCACTAATCACTCTTCTACTGTAAACATAAATCACTTTATCAACAAAT
This sequence comes from Paratilapia polleni, assembly GCA_015106735.1. Lineage (NCBI taxonomy): Eukaryota > Metazoa > Chordata > Actinopteri > Cichliformes > Cichlidae > Paratilapia > Paratilapia polleni. Next base: position 1,187 of record VUQI01045167.1, on the reverse strand, counting down.
ACAGTTAGGTCCATAACTATTTGGACAGTGTTTGACATGTTTTGCAGTTTTGCCTCTGTACACCACCACAGTGGTTTACAAATCAAGCAATAAAGATGTGATTGACATGCAGACTTTCAGCTTTAATTCAAGGGATTTAACAAAATTTTGCATTAACTGTTTAGGAATTATAGCTATATAAAAATGAGGCTCAAAAGTAATTGGACAAATTAACATAATTTTAAAAATAAAAATTGTTTTTAATACTTGGGTGAAAATCCTTTGCAGTCAATGACTGCCTGAAGTCTTGAACCATGGACAACTCCAAATGCTGTTTCCTCCATTGAGATGCTCTGTTAGGCCTTTACTGCAGCCACTTTCTATTGCTGCTTGTTTGTGGGTCTTTATGCTATCAGTCGTTGAAAAGCCTGCTCTATTGGGTTGAGATCAGGTGACTGACTTGGCCATTGAAGAATATCCCATTTCGTTGCCTTGATAAACTCTTGGGTTGCTTTTAGAGTATGCTTTGGGTCATTATCCATTTGCACTGTGAAGCAGAGTCCGATCAGGTTTGCAGAATTTGTCTGAATCTGAGCAGAAAGTATAACCCTATACAGTTCACAATTCATCCTGCTGCTTTTATCAGAAGTGACATCATAAATAAACAGGAGCGACCCAGTTTCACAGGTTGCCATACATGCTCAAGCCCCAACATTGCTTACACCATATTTGACAGATGATGTGGTATTCTTCATCTGTCCAAAGGATTTTTTTTTTTTCTCAGAACTGTATTGTTACAGAATGTAACCAGTGGTTTGCACCTTGTTGTTCATCATGAGACATCCTGTAAGGTTGAAAGTTTGAAGGTGAAGTGATTCAGTGATCTGTTGGCAGGTGCTGTTTTTACATTTCTGTGCTTGAAGAGGAAAAACTGCAGAAACCAGAAGAATAATATTTCAGGTCACATCTATGAGAACAAAGCGACACTGCATGCTGCACAGGTAAGAAACCACTGCTTTAATGAACAAAACTGATTCTGTGAGTGCTAATGCAGCAACAACAAGTATTGTAGTGGTACTGATAGCACTAGTTACTGCTATCAGACCTGAAATTGCTTCTATAGTGGCTTCAGAAAATATTCAGCCCCTATCATCATCACTAACATGCACATCATAATGACAAATGGCAAGCATGCTTACTTGGTGTTT
>VUQI01045128.1:0-19419 GCA_015106735.1 Paratilapia polleni | reverse complement strand
TGGTCATAAAAAAAAAAAAAAAAAAAAAAAAACGAGGCTCAAGCTGCAGTGTCTGAGGTGGTGAATCTTGTGTCTCCCTGAGACAGGAATTGTGGCTCAGGTAAAAACAGGAAAAGTTTGACATTAAAGTAGAGGACAAGGAACACCTGACCTGTCAGCTTGAAATGAGAAACTCACTGCAGTTACTGGGGGGAAAAAATAATGAGTGAGATATGGCCAAGAAATTAGAGTGTAAGTGCTGCAGCAATGTGGTTTTAATATGCTAAGCTTTTAAAACTGAGGCATAATCACTGTTGTGTATGTAATGTTTCTAAGGTTTTTTTTATCTTCAGCTTAGTTTTAATCTTGGTGAAACCTTGTAGGGAAAGGGTTGCCTATGAAAATGGGTTTTTTTTTTTTGTTTTGTTTTTTTTATTATTTGTTTTTAAAGGTATGCTTCAGCCTGCGCCTTTCAAAATAAATTGTAATTCATTTTTGGGTTCTTTACATTAAATTTAATTCTTTATTGTTTCATTCTATGAGCCTTTTTTTGGTTGACAAACTGAAATTATGATTATTGTTATTAATATTCTTTAACTTAAAGTTGGGTTTACAGTTTCAAAGACCTGTTGGCCTTCTCAGCCATTTCTAAAGGTAAGAAAATATTGATGGATACGAGATTTGTGCTGACACGGTCGTGTGAGATTGTTTGAAATTGAGTTCTCATTACTTTAAATATTCTCTTTGGTTGAGGTGAGGGTGCTCTCTGAGTAGAACATGCAGGTTGTAGGACGACCATCACTAGTTGTGAATTCACTGCACTATTACCTGCACTAATCTTACATCCACACAATCGTACATCACATGGACTTTGTGCTAGGGAGCCGGCAGGTTAAAAACTATCTAACCAATGTTTGCGTTCTGACGTGCGCGTCTGTTGGGAAAATGTTTACAAAAATTCAGGGCTGCGTTTCATGTGTGAGAGTGTCTTCATGACATCCCACATTGACTCCATGATGTTGAGTTTAGGACTCTTGTTGCTGAAGAGAGTCCTTTATGACTCTGGCTATATATTTGGGCTCATTGCTGCAAAATGAATTTGGGATGGTTTAGACCTCCTTGATGGTATAGCATAATCATCTAAAGTGATGTTGGTTGTAGTTCATATGACATGAGATTGTTCAAAAGAAAGAAGAAAAGCTGCAAAGTAAAGCACAATGTGTCTTTTTCCTCCAGTAGAGGAAAGGTGTCCCAAGCTGGCAGTGATCCTGTGCCGGCACCTCAGTCCTCTCCATCCAGATCTGATCAGGCCGCTCCATCTGCGTCCGCTGTTAAGTCATCATCCCAGGGCGGCCTCGCCTCTGTGGCTCGGCTGGTGAAGCTCGGCCGCTGTAAGAACGTGGTGGTGGTGGCCGGAGCAGGAATCAGCACAGCCAGTGGAATCCCAGACTTCAGGTTGGTGTCCAAACCCTCGTCATTTTCTCTCTGTCTCTAATGTTGTTTGAATCTGCAGATTTTCACAGTAGAAAATGTTTAGCAGCTCAGCCTTCTTGTCTGTGAAAATAAATCCTCTACTGGCTCACTTTTATTTGAATTATTTGAATCTCAGAAAATCACACACGTGTCAGAAATGAATCTGCCACTTTTCCAGAACTCCGGGAACAGGTCTTTATGCCAACTTGGAGAAGTATAACATCCCTTACCCAGAAGCCATTTTCAACATCGACTACTTCTCCAACGACCCACAGCCTTTCTTCTCCTTGGCCAAGGCTCTGTATCCTGGCAGCCACCGTCCCAACTACATACACTACTTCATCCGCATGCTTCATCACAAAGGCCTGCTGCTCCGAATGTACACGCAGAACATCGATGGACTGGAGAAATGTGAGTGAGAAGTGTAAATTACACTAACATGTAATGAGAAGTCATAGAAATACTTTAGTGTTTTGTTTTGTTTTTTTGTTGGGGTTTTTTTTTGTTTGTTTGTTTTTGTTTGTTTTTTTTTATGTATCCAGTGCTGAATACAATAATTACCATCAATATGATGCAAATATGTCATCTGCAGGTGATGTTATGCTGTATCCTGTTTGGTTTCTTTTAATGTGTAAGTGTTGTTTGAAAGAAGTTCAATGGTTTGAGGACTGAGCTACATTTTCAAGACCAGTGAATCCAGGGCATTCACTGGGGCTGACAACACAGGTAGGTTTCCTATACAGACAAGGTCTACCTCAGGGAGATGATGATGTGTTCAGCGCTCTGTGGATGCTTCTGGATAAAGCAGAAGTGACAGAGGAAATGCGGTCAACACTGGCTTCTTTTGTATATGCAGCTTGCTCCCTCAAAGGTATCAACATCAAGACATGTGAGAAGTTCCCTCCAACACTTAAGAGTTGTAAAGCAGCACATCTTGAGAGTCCATATCCAAACAAAGGTACAGGCACAGGCTACAGCTGCTCTGCAAGATCCACAGCCTGACCCCAGCAAAACGGACACTTGAACCACTTGGATGGTATGCTGAAACCAGCAACCACAGAGGTCCTCCCTACCTGTAGACTGATCATTGAAACTGTAGATTTAGCAGTTAAAATCAATGTTGCAGCTTATTTACAATAGACATCTGGACAAACTGCAGCACAGGTTTTCTGATTGCTTATACAAAATGGTTTTCATAAATCAGCCTAAAAATTTAAAAAAAGTTTAAAAAAAACAGTGTATTGGCTTGTTTGTGTAAATGATTTCAGCCAACAGGGAAAGGCGCTGGATCTTAACAAGAATTAAATAATCGACGGAAAACTATTTGACTTTTCTAATAGAAAGTGACATTTGCTGGTTACGTGTTAAATGTGAAGATCTGACTTTTAAGATTTTTGATTTCTGGGGATCTAGAGCAAACGTTTTTATTTCATAGGCAAACTTAGTAATTGATCTCTTTGATAATTAAGATAACTATTGGTTGCAGCCATGGTGCAAACTTTCATTTCCATGAATTGTGGTTGTAGTTTATTTCCATTGTTGTTTGAATTTGTTCTTTTTGGTTTGTTTCTCATTGTTAATGTGTTTTGTTTTTTTTTTGGTTTTTTTTTGCTCCTAATGTATCTTCAGTGTGCGGCATCCCAGATGACAAACTTGTGGAAGCTCATGGTAGTTTTGCCACAGCTTCCTGTCACCTGTGCTACACTCCGTACCCCGCTGAGGAGGCTAAGGTTTGTATCAAAAATAATGGATGAGTCCCCTGCGTTTGATGCCACATTAATATTTCTTGCATGTATTTTTTTTTTTTTTGGCAGCATGCTATAATGAATGACAGCGTCCCCATATGCACATTCTGTGCTGCAACAGTCAAACCTGATGTTGTGTTTTTTGGAGAGGACCTCCCTCAGAACTATTTCCTCCACACTAAAGACTTCCCAAAAGCTGACCTGCTCATCATTATGGGCACATCTTTACAGGTAAACGTGAACATTTCAATGTGCTATCATAGTAAAAACCGGTTTCTGCAGCATGTAATGTTCAGTTAAATCTGAACAAAAATTTACTGCTTCAGATTGAGCCATTTGCCAGCCTGGTGAACACAGTGCGCTCCACTGTGCCACGTCTCCTCCTGAACCGACATGCTGTGGGTCCCTTTGAGAAGGTCCCACTGCGGAGAGGGGACCACATGCAGCTGGGAGACCTGGAGGACACCGTGCGGAGGTTTGCTGAAATGCTCGGCTGGAACGATGAGATTGAAGAGCTGATGAGGAGCCAGGAAACGCTGGTGGGTTCTAAAAGCTCCTTTGGGTTATGTTACACATCTCTGTTAAAAAGAAAGTCGCAACGCTGCAGATTTTTAAACGATGGCGCTCAGTGGCTTTTATTTCCTGTCTGCAGAGCATCCCAGCGTTGGTAAGCAGCCTTCCTTCACAGACCGGACAGACGTGTTACCAGATCAGAGCAGCATCAGAGCCTCAAGGCAGGACAGAGACATCCAGGTCCAGACCAGGAGCTCAGAGAGCAGCCAGCAGCGGCGGCGAGGAGACAGACTCAGAGACGGACAGCAAGAGCTCTGCATCGTCCACCCTAAGCAACTGACACAAACACAACACTGGAAAGGTTTTGGACATCCTTAGTTCACATGAAGACTGTTCTGTTAACTGCACATGACCTCTAATCAGGTTGTTTTGAGTCTTACCTCTTCATATCAGAGCCAGTATGTGATGTTTATACCATGTTGTATGTACAAATCAAAAGGTTAATCAAGTTCAAACGGCATGCATCAAGAACACTAGTAAACAATCGAGCCTTGTATCAAAAATGTAAATGTTTAAGGTGTTTTATGTCCGAGGCAATTTAACTTGTTAATGTTTTATTAGTATAACACTGTATTTGAAAGCATATTTAATAAAAGTATTGTGTAAGTTGTACTTTGTGTCTGTATGTGTCCAAAGAAGACAAATATTCTTATTGTCTAGTTTATTAACTTTTGTGGAAATAAGTGTGGTGCTGTTTACAGTATTTTCATAACAAATGTTTTCCACACAGAGAAAAGTGATTATGAAACTGGAATGTGGTGGAATAATCATGTTTACAGGAGAGCATAAAAGAAAAATCTAATCTACAGGGACATGGGGGGGAAAAAAACAAAAACAAAACCAGAAGAGTGGAGAGACCCATCAAATGACCATTAAATAGTTTGGCAAGTGTTAAAAAAAAAAAAAAATTTCATGAAGCACGATGTGACGTCTGCACCAGATAATGACGAGGAGCACTGAAACTGCTTTGGCAGCTTGTGGTGACACATCAACTTATCTACGTACCAATTTTCTTTATTGAATTTTTTTTAAATTATTGGACCTTTCACGGCTCTCTGAGCAGGAAAAAACATTTGATTAGTCATATGAAACTCAGGTAAGTTACTCAAACTGTTTTCAGGTTGTTTATGTCTGGGTAAAGCCCAACTTATTCCAGTATTCCTGTTCTAACTGGAGGAATTACTGAGTGATCAGGCATTTGAGGTCAAGTGTGATCATCATTCACTATTAAAGTGAACTTGTAATCCGCAATTAAATGCATCGATAATCCAAAGTAGGATTTCAGATTGATGTGACCAACCAAGCTTATGACTTGAGCTCTACATGAAAATTAAAATATACTAACACAGAAAATATATTACTTTGTTTATATAAATTCACACAGTGTCAAATAAGCAACATTATCAGAGTTCACATTTCTTGATTTAACATCATGCAGATGACAAAAGTAACATGAATTAGAAAACAATCATCGCAGTTTACACATTTCATTGTCGAGAGCTCAAACAGGCAGAAACAATCTGTTCACCGTCATCCACCACGGGAAAATGTTGCATTGCCTCTTAAAAGTGTAAATTTAATGAAAGTTTTTTTCCTTTTTCCAAACCACCATAAAGTGAATGAGCACTGACTTTAGAAAATGTCCTTGGCAAATAACTGATAATTACACAACCAACCAAAGTGAGCTACAGGTTTAAACTCTCCTCTCACACACACACACACACATACACACACATCAGTCCTGTGCTCCAGAAAAAGAAGCAGCTTTACCGTTAACAGTGTTTACTATGATTTCATGTTCAAATTGTGCACTTTATCTAGCCATACAGAGAAAAAAACAATATAAAGAAAAAAAAAAACAAATGAAGGAATGTTTATTCACACTCAAACTACACTTGAAACAAAACAGTGTTTCCAGCAAGAAGCAAAATTCAGCAAAAAATTATATTCTTTCATCTAAGGGAGCGCTAAAGCAAACGATGCAAGAGTAACCATGAATTCCTCCTCGGCAGAGTCTTCCTGCCACACGTCACACTCCACTTCAGCCCGACTGGGCCTCTGGAGTCTCCTGTGAAATGTTTAGCTGTGTCCTACTTCAGGAGTGGTTTAATTTCATTTAGTTCAACAAGGGCCTGTCCTATTTGAAAGGAAGACGGTAAGATTTCTAAGCCAAGCCCACTCCTTAATTGCAAAGTCACAGTTTGTATTTGCATTTAAGTGGCTATCAGTCAATATCAAGACAAACCAAAGAGAGTTGATTACCCTGCAAAGTATAATTAAAGCCTGATGTATACTTACACATGAATAGAAGGCATATTTTATTTTTCACCATTTGTTCAGTTTCTGCTAAACTTAATCACTACAACTTGTCCCAGTTACAGCTATAACAATTTTTTTTTTTTTTTTTAAATCTAGTGCAACTTCCTGGTGATAAATGGGACTTAAAGGCAAATCTTCAGCTGAGCATCTGACAATAAAATTTAATCACTTCACGCTAAAGGAAATTATTTTATAGGGAGCTGTAAGTGCAGCATATCACTGTAATGACCGGCTTCATTCGCCTGACGTTTTTTGGACACAGCTACACACTCAGCAGCAGCTCACTTAAGATGGAGGCACATATTTCAGCCCAGCTACAGAACCCACCTTGGTGGATCCATCTAAAGATCCAGGCCTTAAAAATGGGACACAGCTCGAGATGTGTTTGGGAGGGGCCCAGTGGGCTTAGTCTGGAAAACGTGGCCTAGATGTTTGGCAGCACTAGTCCGAGTCTGAGTCTGAGTTCTCCTGAGGTGGATCGCAGAGAGTTTCTTCAAGAGGTGCCAACGTCCCATCAAGTCTGACGCCCATGGGCCGAATCACCTGCTGCCTGTGGACACAAAGAAAAAAGAAAGACATCAGATATGATTTGCTGGATGGAGAACGCTGTTCTGAAAGCTACATACGTCCATCTGCTCTGAAAGCTAGATGGACGTATGTAGACGAAACCCTGCTGTGGACGTTTTGTCATTGACATTTTTAAAAAGGGCTTTTGCTGGTACACATTTACACTTCTGCATACAACTCAAGGACCCTCACTCAACAACCCCCTCCTCTCCTTTCATGGACACTCGCCCCTGTCTGGCCATCCTCCCTCCCCTGCCCTCCCCTCCTTTGCAGTGGCAGTTTAATTACAGGATCAGTACTCAGCCTAATCTCCTCAAAGCCACGACTGCCCCTTCACCCTAATCCAATTATACCTGCACCGTGTGTCACCAGTCCCTCCAAGATGATTTATCAGAGAATTATCCATCAAAGATTTGCATCCATTTGGCAGATTCAAATACAAATGGCCATGTAATTCCTACTGATTCCTGGAATTAAATGTCATTTAATTCTTAAACTACAGGTTAAGTTCTTTAAAACTAAGAAAGAGGGAGAGCTGTGGGGTCGGTCTGACATCTCGTCAGTCAGAACACGTGAAGCGAGGCATCAGCAGCCCACAGCCTGATATCACTGGTACATATACAATACAGAGCAGCATGACAAAACAAACAAAAACATGCCCCATCATCCCTTCCAATTAGAGAGAGAAAAATGTCTTCCTTCCTCCTCAGGAGTGACAGAGGACTGGGGGTCTGGCAGGTGTAAGGGGTGGAGGTGCAGAGTATGTGCTAATTGGAGGACCAGTTAAACAGTTAGAGGGGCACATTCTTGCAGGGATCTGACCGATCTCCTTAGAGTCTGCACCGAGGAAGCACCTCTCCGTCATTGCCGAGGAAGAGAAGAAAGGGGATGCGGCCTCGGAAAGGAATCTTCCTCTTCTGAGTGCATGTGCCTCATTACAGCTCATCGGCCTCTTTGGCTCAACAATGGCGAGGTCGGCTTTCTTATGCCTGCGCATTTATCCACCCGTGTCTCTTCATCCACGTTCCACCCAAATAGCTTTGTCTAGCTGCCGTCAGTCCACTCCTTGTCTGACCAATGGCTTGCTTGTCAAATAAAAGAAGAATAAAGTCAGGACGTCTGTTATTAAAAACCAGAATAAAGGAACAGGAAACCACAAGTCGACTCTGTGTGCCAATTAGGTGATAATTAAGGAGCGGTGGTAATGATGCTGCTGCTGCGGCGTGGCAGCAGCTCCCATTTACTCCAACTGAATGATACAGCGTGCAAAAAGTCCAGTCCTAATTGAAGCTGCATCTAACGGCAAGAGATTCTTCCAACGACGACTCGGTTGGCAGGGAGCAGGCTCACTGTTACTTTTGTGCAGGCGTTGTGCAAACTAACGTTAGCCTCTGCGCTCACTAAAGAAAGGTCAACACAAATACAGCGTGACCCTTTGCTCAGGAAACTGTATATTTATAATTTGAGCAGGTGTGGTAAAAGAAAAAAGAAAAAAAAAAGGTATTTCTACAAGACTTCTGTGGCATCTATCATACTGAATTTTCCATTTTAAACAGATGGCATGTGAGATCACCATGTTCACACAGACATACAGACTGAAATACATCCTGCTGGGCTATGCATCGGCCAATCTAACACATGCAAAAGCACATTTCCAGAGAGTAGATTGCTTCATATCATTCACCAACTGATCTTTCTGATGGAGCATAAGATGACTGCTGTGTGATAGCTTACAAGAGATGTCGAAACCTTTCTCAGCGGTGAAGTCTTCCTTCCCGGATTGTATTTCACAATCTCACCTGACAGAACAGGCTTGCACCCACAAAGCCCTGTGTGGGGTTTTTTAAAAACACAAAAGGGTGTTTTTGGTCCAACACCTTGCAAAACTGAAAATATTGGTACTTTTCTAAGTGTTGTATACAGCATATTGTACATTTCTAAGCATGTCTGACTAATAAAATAAAGGATTCTGTAGCCCCCAGAAGAGCCAATTGAAGTTTTCTAGTTTATTACCTTGACAACTTGTCGAACATGTTGGCCAGCTTCTCGGCTTCGTACTCCTTCTGCTCCTCGGTCATCTCTTCAACGGGGTTCGGCATTGGCTCCTCTACATGACCAGTAATGGGGTTGATGCTGGAAAAAAGAAGATGAAAATGCTTAACGTACAGCTGCAAACTTTATTAAACAATTAAAAAGGGATGCACGATTTATCGTCTGAACATAAGACTACATTCCTTGATGGCAGGGCCTCAGGTGACCTTTATATGTGGTATCAAATTAGTGTGGTTTGTTCCACAAGAACAAAAAGGGGGAATAAAATAACAACAAAGAAAAAAAAAACACATACGTATCAGCATCAGCTATCAGAAATATCTCTATTGGTGCAGCACAAACGATCAATGTACACACAATAATTAAACACGTGACACCTAATTCTAATCCCTGTGCAGAGCACTCACAAAGGTTTGGCAGATTTGTACTCTTCTGTGTCCGAGTCTTCATCTTCAGAGTACTGAGTCTCTCCTCTCCCTCCTCCAAGAAGTCCTCGAGCTGCAAGAAGTCCCGCTGCGTTTCCATATCCTGTGTACTTCAACAGATTGTCTACTAAAAGACAACAAAAACACAAAAGGGTGTAATGTTCCACATAAATCTTGATGTGTCAAGAAAATTATTTTTACTGTTACATAAACTGCATTCAACCAGAAATGCCACGTTTTTCCATCTGAGGCGCGTCCCCATGCTTCTCCCCTGTATTCACTCACCGCTTTCTTTGCAGAGGACGAAGAGAAACTCTGCAGCCGTCTGCTTCACGCCCATGTCCACATGTGTCATAAGGCGAACCAGCTTGTTTCTGACGGTGGTGCCAACCTCCGGCCTGCTCTTCACATCTTTCAGTGGGGGAAGTACCTGGGGAAAAAAAAGAAAAAAAAAAAGAGAGAGATTTTACACAACTTAATAGTTTGTCAGCATTTCTATTTTAACAATTCTAAAGCTTAGCCCATAAACACTGTTTTACCTGAGCTTTGATATATCTGCGGATCTCCCTGTGGTATCTGGATCCTTCAGTCAAAAGGCTAAGCACTGGAGTCAAACCCTCTTTGTAGTTTGAACCCTGCTTGGAGTGACAGACCAACAACACTTCACTGTCTCCATATGCTCAAGTGCTGGATAGATATCAGTAACACTCACGTGGCTAATATAAAAAAGATGAAGTAAAGACAGGATGATAGAGGAGAAACTGAAGGACATGACCTGTAACAATGCACCTGATAAACCTGCTATGAAATGCATGATGGTGCATGTCAGCATGATGCCACATCATTAACAATTCAATTCAATTCAATTTTATTTATATAGCGCCAAATCACAACTTTATATTTTAGGGTAAATACAATACCACCATCTCCCTATTTTACTCAGGCTGTCTTCTATTTCAAATTAAAAATAAAAGCAAAACACCACAATAAATGTGCAGCAGCGCCAGAGACAGAGTGGGTGAGTGACTGTACTTATGTCCTATAGTGTCAATTAGAGCAGGTGAAAATCTCTTCCACTGGTTAACTATTTGATGTGACATTTTAGAACAACAACACTGTGCTATACTGTTATTCCCGTGTTTTTGTGACAGAAGTTGAACTTTACCTTGTCGATTCTTTTCTCCATGAAGTCTAGCAACACCTTGATTGCGTCCATGTTTTTTCCGCCATATTTCTCTAGCCCTCCCTGGACGGGGACATTGATTAACACGTCCAGGCAGGACACAGGCAGGTTGTTCAGCAGGTTCACAGCATGGCTGGGGACAGTAAAAAAAAAAAAGAAGATATTTTTAAATTATCCACATTATTTTAGGATTTTTGGAGAATAACATTTTCACTTTCACTTTCAGAGATCAAAATACCAAAGGGCTCTAAAAAAAAAAGAAAAAGAAGATGGTTAATAGCAGGAAGACTTTGAATAGCTTTTAAAAGAAATGACAGGTTTGAGAAACCATGGTCAGATGAGATTTTGTTCTTAAGCTTCTGAACTTAAACCAGAACATCAATGATGTAGTAGCTCATCTGGCTCCCGATCACAATTCACAAGTACAGAAAGAAAGTGATTTTTCTGTATTCCACAAACTAATGAGAATTCATTGAATTTGTCATATCCGGGACAAATTAATCTCACTCACCACCAAGTTAAAGTGTCTGAGTTCAGGAGTATTATGGCTACACAGTCAGCAGTAACCAAAGCCATAAAAAGCGTGTAAATATGTGAATGCCTCAGCGTGTCATAGCATTGACCATATTACTCATGTTAGCTTAATGCTGAAAGGGAGGCTCCAACCACATCTTCCTAATGTGGCAGTCAACCAATAGGACCACTCCCTCCATTATCATGACCGATAAGATCATCATCCTCACCACCTAACAGGATGCAAGTGGTATGCAACATGTGTGACAGAGCGATCACATCATTTGGTGTTTCATGAAGTTCTTTTCTTTGTCTCTTTGTGCGTGCAAAATGTATCAACATCAAGAATCTTATATTAACAATGGCTAAATGGTTTGAATTGAATATTGTTCCATACATCAGGAGCGAGAATTTGGTGAGATTTTAAATAGCGTCCATGAAGGTTATGCTGTGAGAATGGAAAAGTGCCCCTAAAAATGACAAACGTGACCCTGACCTTGAGCACAACTTGGTTGAAACACCATTAGGTGATCATTGTGTACAAGTTTCACTAAAACCTGACCAATACTCTAAGAGGAGTTGCGATTCTTGTGAATTCTGGATGGACGGATTCATTTGTTTTCTCTTTTGTTTCTCCTTTCTTTCTGTTTTACTGTTGTTATTAATGTTTGTAAAATGTTAATAAAGATATATATTGGATAACACATTCGTCTAACACGCAAAAGATGCCTGGTTTCGGACCAGGAAGAGACATAAATCTCTGGGATGGTTTCGTCAGGAAGGGCATGAGTTCCATCCGCTTGTGAATAAGGGAGCAGTTGAAAGAAGCTTATATTGTACCATATTGTACTTATATTGAAAAAGAAATGTTTGGACTGAAACACAAATACAGACACTCAGCACAGATTGTCTGAAATTTTAAGACTGAAAATCAGCATTTGGGAATTTGTCTCTAATCAATGGTAGGCTTGAATTTAAAAATTTTGACTTCCTTAACTGTCTGCAGAGTCACCAAAAATCATATAAAATTAAAATTTTTGTCAAGTTATATTTACATCACTGGTATCTAAGAAAACAAAACTAGGCGTAAAAAATAATAAGAGTAGTTCTGAAAATGAGGTGATCTTTGAAATATTGAGTTTAGAAAGAAAACAAGCAGGCTTGTGGGATAACTGGAGAGCACAGATTTAGGAAGAACTGAACTGATACCAAAAGTCTGCTAATCCTCGGACTAACACAACAAATTAAAGAAACTTTACCGGTTTCCACATAAAAAAATAACTCTCTCATTCATGCACTTCTTCTTTGTTCAGATTACTTCTGTTTTACACTCACATTCAAACAAACTACAGCTGGGACGGTTAGTGGGTCAAACTCCCACGACCAGTTCAGCAACCAGTCTGGCAGGTCAAGAGGATCATCACTCACTTTTACATGACAATGTTCAAATTTCAGGCTACGGCCACACATTCTTGGCATTCTTGCATTAAATTACCATAAGAAGAAGATACTGCTGTCACATATTGACAGCTAAGAGCATATAGATAATGAAAAACCAACAACACAGCACTTTGCTATCGGAGCATCTGTGGAGGTTCATGAGAGTGCCTACAAGCAAATCTTGGATGTAGTGTGCTTTTCTATGTAAATCACTTTCAAATGATGTTTGAGGCAAAGACACTCATTTACACACTGAAAGCTACAGGACATGGACGCATAAAGGGACTGAGCGACTTCATGTATAAGAGATCCTAATATGTATAATGCCTTAATGCAAATATGAATGTGTAATCTGCTAAAATAAATTAACACATGACGATCAGTGAGGAACAGATTCCCACCTGTGTGCCTCCTCTGTTTTCTCCTCGGTCTCAGTTTTCAGCATCAGCAGATGACGCAGGATGGCAGCAATGAGGCGGAACTGGTGGATATCCTCCTGTCAAACCAAGCATACACAGAAACACTGACTCCCAACAGACGTTTCTTTTACACAGAGCAAAGAAATAAACGTAAAAATACCTAAGCTACGAGGGCAGGAAGCTGGAAGCAGGAAGCAAAGGCCTAAAAGCCTCAATTAATCAATCATTCTATTTGTGGATACACACACTATGGGTGGGAATCACAAAGTACCTACTGGTATAACTATCAGGATGTGTTGTCTATGATAACAACAAAACTGTGACAATACATACAATATTTGTATTACTGAACAGGAGAAAAACACCCCTAAAAAGGCAAAAAGAGGTCATTCTTTGTGTCATTTTCACTTGTTAGCTCTCTGATTTGCTTTCCCCTGCTGTCTGCACGGCCCACCATTTTCCCCCTGTGAGCTTCTTCTTCTTCATTTTAAATGAACCTTTTTTCACTTCACCCTAATTAATTCGATAACTGCCACCACCAAGAGTCATGAAGCAGTGACAAATTGGAGAGGGAAGTTAGTTTAAAGTGCCTCAAAATAAATATCGATATTTGGCACCAGTATATCAATAACATATTCCAAGAAGAAGAGGTAAGATACTGCCGCATCGATGCTTTTGTACTACTCTGATATTATTGTTCGACACTGGCATATCATACTGACAAATTTTAACCTATTTTTTTTTTAAACAGAAAAAGATGAGTGGGGTCACTCAGAAATGGTTTGTCCAGCACTGTGACTCTACTGTTTACAGTCCTCTCAGCACCACCTGGAGCACATGTAGCAGAGTACCATGACAGCAGATGAGGTTGTTGCAAATTCAGAATATCTGCAGATATATTTTAATTGAGTTTTTATATCTTAAAAATCACTAATCACCAAAGATTCTGTATCATAGAGCTCTATACTAATCTGTCCCAAAGTCTGGGCTATTTCGCCCCACACATTACTGCACGTTTAATTGTCTCATTATTTTTTTAAAAAGACAAATTGTAGAGATGCGAGTAGTGACTGACTTCTTTGCACAGCCTCGCTTCAAATTCAGCGCTCAATTTGCAAAGTTGGTGCCACGCAACAAATTAGAGGGTAAATGGATAAAAGTGCAGAGCTTCAAGTATCTACGCCGAAAGTAAAAAGCTGGTTTAACAACAAAAAACGTGACCTGAAAATTTAGAGGCGTGAGCGAGGAGTTACCAGTCTAAGAGAGACAGGAGCAGAGAGTCTGCAGTGAAACTGAGGAAGAGGAAGTTTGGATTTCTAAGAGGAGAGCAGGGGCAAACACGAACCTTTAAACTAAATTTAATGTCAGTAGCACTTACACTGTGTTAGATGCTGCCTTTGCAGTCATGTGTCCCCTCAGTGTAAATTGTGTGAAACACAGACATGTTTGAAATACCTCATCAGACAAGACAGTTAAGTTCGATAGTGAATCACCTGCAGTTACAAACTATTATGCAATAACTACATCATGAACGACAATTAAATATATGCTTGACACTTTGTCCAAAAAGCATGTGCACCAAATATTATCCTCTTTCAAGTCAAGTACATACTGACTGGTCTGTGTGTGTAGGGAGCTACTGTTTCCAGAAAAAGCAGCTTGGTACTAAATATTGCTGGTGATTTTGTTGTGAAGTGGCATGTTATAAGCTTAACTTCAGTGTTTCCCTAACTGCTGTAAAAAAAAAAAAAAAAAAAAAAGTCTCCTACATTTGTGACACTGGCTGATCTGATTTACTGATTCAATGTTGGATGCTCATGTTAAACATAGTGAAAGTTCCAAATAATGTCAGTATATATGTGCAGAATACAGTATGTGCAAGACTTCAGAAGGCTCTAAACACTCCACTTCTTTCTTCACTGCACTTTTCTACCCTTGGATCTGTATGATTTCAATCAAAAGAAAGTTGGCTTCGAGGAACCCCACTTCAAGCCCCACTTCAGGAGCCAAAGAAGGTTCACACCCCACACCACCAAATTTTTCAGCCATTAGCATCTTTAACAATAAAAAGAGCTCCAAGCTGAATTTCACTTGAAGGTCATGGTAAAAGTATCAGAAAACATATTCATTCAACTTAGCTTCACCTTGTACTTTTCACCTGGTAGTCCATGACCCACCTGTGGCAGCACTACAACTTCAAAACCACTGCCTTTAAGGGAGAGGCGCTAAAACAGCCAGTGGATGAACATAGGTGCTGCGCTAAGGCCTAGAATAAGATAAATAATGATTATTTAAGATTATATAAGATACGAAAATTATGGAGATGGAACTGAGCATAACAGGGGTTCATTAAATGTGAATGTTTAAAAAAAAAAAAAGGGACAGCATTGTGCTTGAGTTCAACCTTCATCGATTTAAACTAGTGCAAAGACATTCTCGTAGATTTTTTTTTTTTTTTAACTCAGACTGAGTTAATGTGGTTAAACCCTCACGGGAAATTGCTGAGAGGTTGAGTACCTTCCACAGAAACATGTACAGAGAACCAACACTTCATAATAGATACAATTTGGCTGCTTTGGGGAATGGGTCATATGATTGTTATAGTGCAGGACAGTCTAATCTGTAATTCATCTTATCACATTTGTGATGATGCAGAGCCTACTTGGCCTACCCCATCATACAAACTCGTGACAGTGAGTCACAAATGACTAGCATTCGGTGAGAGCCTTTACTGTAACATTGCATCATATAACCACCACCCACTCACCTCACCACCAGTTTCAGATAATGTGAGGTTGAACATGGCTTTGAGTGCTTCCATTGCCCGCTCGTTATCCTCTGCAGGCATAGGCATGGGCATGGACTGTGGATCTGGATGGGCAGCTTCATAAGGCCCAACCCAGCGCACATCCAGGGTGTGTTCCAGCACCTCTGTCAGCAGTCTAACAGCATGCCACTCTCTCCTCAAAACCCCTCTCAGAGCAGGTTGGAGGGCAGACAGCAGGAAGAGAAGGCGCAGTGTGAACAGGCCCACCTCATGGGGCCATGTGCGGGCCGTGCGCAGGCTGGCACAAAGACCACGAACCAGCTGCACATCTACGCAGACCTGCTGAGCCACAGGACTGTTGTACACAACATTGCAAAGGCACTTTAAGGCCTCCACCACCACCCTCTTGTCCTCCTCTGACAGCGTCTGTCCCTGAGAGCTTTTTTGGTCAGCAGCCTCTTCCTCTCCAGCATCCAGCCCCGCCATCCCTGCCAGGATCAGCATGCCTTCCTTGGTGGCCACAGGAGCGAGGACACGCTTATCTCTGGACAGGATGCGGAGGGTCTCCAGGCATGTCTTCTGACAGCTGGGCTGCACCTGCCTCCCAAGTACTGTCAGCACACTCTGGCACAGTTTCTGAAAAGACACACAGTGAAACAGACCGTCACTATAACACAGCAGGTCTCTCTCCATCATGTAATAACAACCTGCTCAGTTAGATGGTACTCACACTCCGCAGGGTTTCCTCCTTTGGGTCAAAAGTGAAGGTTTGGGTGTTCTGCAACAGAAAGGATGCTCAGTGTGGACACCAAATATTTCAGACCGACGCACATGTTAAACCTGAACTATCATACTTTATAAACTCTAACCTCTGTGAAACGGATTTAACGTTTCAAACCTCAAGAACAGATAAAGTTTACTTACTCTAGTGGTGCATTAGCAGGCAGCATAAGCAACATTAGCTCTGCATTGGCGCTGTAAACAACGCAATATCGTGTACTTTGCTTCGCTCACAGACTGGGTGTGCCATTTCTAACGACGCAACATTAGGTATCATTGGGCAAAACCAAAAAATTTCGCTTAGCAGGCGAGTAAGGTGTTTAGCTAACTCAGAGCGAGCTGTCTGGCTAGGTAGCAAGCTAACGTTAGCACGGGCGTTTGTTTTGGTTGAAGGAAAACGAGCAAAACCGTGACTCACCTCTACATTATACTGCTGCAAAAGCTTCTCGATTTCCTCTTCGTTGGCAGGTTCAAGCTGCGATAAGATGTTATTCAAATCCATGGGGGCTATCCGAAAAGCACGGAGATTTACCGGTGAGTGTTGTGCAGCTAGCTAGCTGGATGACAGGCTAACTTGTTTCAGGTCTGCTGCTGTGAACAGGGAAACTCCCCCCGACTGTCTCCATCAGCTGCAGGGATGTGCTCCACTGTATGCACTCACACATTTCAGTAAACAGTGTGGTGATAGTAAAATATATCTTGCAAAGAAACTCACCGGGTTTGAATGAGAGCTTCAGTTTATCGGGCAGGACAAATGAATGAATCAGAATACAGGTATATCAATATGCTCACCTTTAATAAATGTTTAGTAAACTGGAAAAAGAAGAAAACCTGCAAAACATAATTTGATCTGAAATTAATTTGGAGTCTCTGAAAAAGCAAAACACTTTAATAAAACCATGTCCTGTCAGAGGTTTGGGTTGTCATTTTTGGTCTTCATATTGATTAATCCTGTTGTCTTTTGTCCTGTTTCCCCTCACCCCACACCGGTCGCGGCAGATGGCTGCCACTCCCTGAGCCTGGTTCTGCAGGAGGTTTCTTCCTGTTAAAAAGGGAGTTTTTCCTTCCCACTGTCGCCATGTGCTTGCTCATAGGGGGTCATTTGATTGTTGGGGTTTTCGCTCTAATATTGTAGGGTCTTTACCCTACTATATAAAGCGCCTTGAGGCGACTGTTGTTGTGATTTGGCGCTATATAAATAAAATTGAATTGATTATAGGGGCAGCACTGTTGCCTCACAGCAAGAATGTCCTGAGTTCGAATCCACCATCTGGCCAGGACCTTTCTGTGTGGAGTTTGCATGTTCTCCCCGTGTTTGCGTGGGTTCTCTCCGGGTACTCCGGCTTCCTCCCACAGTCCAAAGACATGCAGTTAGTGGGATTAGGTTAATTGGTAATTCTAAATTGGCCGTAGGTGTGAATGTGAGCGTGAATGGTTGTCTGTCTCTCTGTGTTAGCCCTGCGACAGACTGGCGACCTGTCTAGGATGTATCCTGCCTCTCATCCTATGGCAGCTGGGATAGGCTCCAGCCCCCACCCGTGACCCTGAATAGGATAAGCGGAAGAAAATGGATGGATGGATGTTCAAGAAACCAGTTTGAGATGATGTGAGCTTTGTGACATGGTGTGGTGTTATCCTGCTGGAAGCAGCCATCAGTACACTGTGGTCATAAAGGGATGGACATGGTCAGCATCAGCTCCAGAGCCTCCTCATTACTTTATGTAAATGCTTAGCTAAGAAACTAAAAACAGTCTCAAGCTATAATAATAACATGTTTTCTGTAATTCTAATCCTTCTGATTGAGTTTCACACAAACTACTGACTGTATAAGAAGTTTATGTTATGTAGTGTGTAATGGACTAATTTTAATGTACGTAAGTATTTCTAAAAATAAGAAAAAGGGATGTGGTTTCTATAACAACTGTATAAGTGTTGCTTTGGTGATATCAAAGATGAAACCTTCTCCTATTGCAGCACATTTCTCACAGCTGATAGGATCACAGATCTTCTCCTGAAATCTTCAGCGGATATTGATATTGACACTCAGGTCAGGTGATTAAATCAATGATTTTTTTTTTTTAAACAAAATTTTCTGTTTTTAGAGTTTCATGTTGGGAATCAGAGATGTAATGCTGAGGACCTACACGCTAATAAATACAAACTGGACAGGGGTCAGAGGTCAAAGGTTACGGGACTGAGGTGCAGTGACCCCAGCACAGCAGGACATTCAATCCATAGAAATGTAATCCATTCTGCAGTGTGGCCCTTCTGCTACTCATCCAACCTCCCACTGTGTTGGGTGCACTGACAGAGAGAAGGAGAATAAGCTCAGACAACTTCAGAAAACATGTCTACATCTTCAACAGCAACGTAAGGATTAGAAATCTGAAGAATAGTTCAAGTGGAATGAGCAAGTTTCAAAAACACAACTCACTAGTAGTTATAAGGTCCATGTACAGTGCTTTGCGAAAACATTCACACCCCTTGAACTTTTCCACATTTTGTCACGTTACAGCCACAAACTTAAATGTATTTTATTGTTATTTTATGTAATAGACCAACACAAAGTAGCACATAATTGTGAAGTGGAGGGAAAATGATACATGGTGTGCAAAATGTTTTACAAATAAAAATCTGAAGAGTGTGGCGTGCATTAGTATTCAGCCCCCTTTACTCTGATACCCCTAAATAAAATCCAGTGTCACCTAATTAGTAAATTGAGTCCACCTGTGTGTACTTTAATCTCAGTATAAATACAGCTGTTCTGTGAAGGCCTCAGAGGTTTGTTAGAGAACATTAGTGAACAAACAGCATCATGAAGACCAAGGAACACACCAGGGTCAGGGATGTAGTTGTGGAGAAGTTTAAAGCAGGGTTAGGTTATAAAAACATATCCCAAGCTTTGAACATCTCACGGAGCACTGTTCAATCCATCATCTGAAAATGGAAAGAGTATGGCACAACTGCAAACCTACCAAGACATGGCTGTCCACCTAAACTGACAGGCTGGGCAAGGGGAGCATGAATCAGAGAAGCAGCCAAGAGGCCCATGATAACTCTGGAGGAGCTGCAGAGATCCACAGCTCAGGTGGGACAGTCTGTCCATAGGACAACTATTAGTCATGCACTCTACAAATCTGGCTTTTATGGAAGAGTGGCAAGAAGAAAGCCATTGTTGAATGAA
>VUQI01045103.1:0-13353 GCA_015106735.1 Paratilapia polleni | reverse complement strand
CTTGACCTTGTTCTTATGACCCACCGTCTTAGAAATTTTAAGGATGGAAGCAACCCGACGCTCACTGTATCCCTCTGCCAGTAAAGCCAGAATTTAACCCTTCTTTTCCTCACACACAACTTTTCTTTTCATTTCTTTTGGCATGGTCAATAGTTATTTTTTTATTCCAGTTACTTTTGATGTACTACTAGCACTGTTTTTGCCATCCAGTTGGTCCTATTGCAAGAGGATAGTGATGACCACAGCAATGTTTTTTATACTTTCCCTCATTAAATAAGATTTGGTTCAGGTGATCACCTCATCAGTACCTTATTAGGTAGAAACAGGTGTGCTTGTGTTGGAATTCAAGAGACACTGGAATGGAATGACTGTCATATATGTAGAGATGCTGATTTCTGAAAAATTTGCAGTGATCTCTTAATTTTTTCCAGAGCTGTACATACCGTGCATATTCAGAGAGAAATGAAAACCAGTGAGTGTCAAAGTTGTCTATTATTTAACCACAAGATGGCAGCAAGTAACTGGTGCACTGACTGACTGTACTAACACAGTATAAGGCTAAGATCAGCATCAGGTGTTCAGCCAGAACAGGATTTTCAGAGAGAAAAATTAAATAGAAGGTTTAATGGTAGCATAAAAAGGATAAATAATAAATGCAATGGCAAACAAAATGTTCAGCCTTGATTTAAGGCTTTCTCAGAGAGTTATACTGAGGAAATAAGCTGTAAGAAGTATTTTCTAGGAATGCTGACATTATTTCCAAGAGAACTGACTGGTCAAAAGGTGGATCTCTCATCTCAAACACCAGCTGCTCTAGAGAAGGTTAGGTTTACAGCAGAAATAACCCTGTTACCTTTGTAACACTGAAAACACAAGTGCTTAAAGCTGAAGTTACCTCGCTAAGGCCCAAATCCTGCATTGTAGTACAGGCCTCTCAAAAGACCTAGACGTCCTCTTACTATCTCTGTACCTGGGCTGAGTTTTCTTACAAAAGGTGATGCCATTGGTGAGCAGTTTAAAGATGCAAATCACCATGACATTATACCTTGGTTACAACATCCACCATAACTAGATAAGCCACCTACCTGGCCCTGTGGTAAAATCTTTGGATTAGCAAAGCAAAACATTTTTCATTTCTCTTTGACCACACACACACACACTAAACAATGGAAGAACGGTACACTCTTCCATATTTTGTCCAGCCCACTGGGACAGCATGGAGAAAACAATATGGTCAGCACATATGATTTTCAAATCTGAATTTCAGATGATTGTCACATTAGCTGTCAGTATATCACCCCACACATCTTTCACCAGGAAATCTTGTGTTTTTCCCGTAGTAAGTCAAATACCATATATTTTTAATATATATTTTAATAGATATTTTTATATCTTTTTAATAAAAAAAAACACACACACACACACACACTCACTAAAAAGTCCAAAAAACAACATGGATTTCTGCTAGTGAAATTGGGTCGAGGCTGTCCACGGTTGTGTCCATGCACATTTACAGAATGCTCAACCTGACAACATCCATCTTCAACAATGTATACATTTAAACTGTTTTCAATCTTAATTATCTAAATGATGACAAAATTATGTTTTCACTTGTACTTTCAGGTCTAATAAGGCCAGGCTAATTGCAGCTGTAGAGTATATATGGTATTTCACAGGGTTTCTTCAAAAACAGCCTAGACCTCATTTATGTCAAAGCTAGATGGCAAGCTGAAAAAGCTTAGATGAGTCCTCATGATGCACTTCTATATGGCAATCATGCCTGCATTAGCAATTGATAAGAATGAGTAATTGAAAAATTTCACTATTTGGCCTACAGTGATTTACCAGCAAATACAAAACAAAAAAAAATAACAATAAGAAAAACAAGACATCCATGTCTTTGACACCCAGGTGTAAACGTCTCAGTTTGGACACCCATATAAAAACGATTTTGTGTCCATCACGGACTGCACCTACTGTTTGAGATGGTGTTAAGAAACAGATTTACTATGAAAGAATGTGAGGGATTTAAATGTAGATGCTACGTTTGTTAACCTCATTTCCTGCGGGGCTGTAATTTCTTTTTGTAACAGTTAGGAAGGTCTGACCTGACGACCTGACAGGCAGCAGCTTGGGTCTAAAGCTGGTTACTAAATCTGATAAATAGTTTAAAATCACAGGTGTTGTGTAATGAGGATGGGAGCGATGTGGTCTGGTGTCTTTGAGTTTGTTAAAAATCTGGTAGCTGAGTTCCATCTTCACTGGTCTTATAGTCATTTTATGACTATATAGCTATTTGATACCAGAGCAGTCATGAAAATAAAGTGCAATGTTGAGTGATTCTTGAAAGTTTAGATGTCAGTGTCAGTTTACAATTTATTACTGTTGTCCCAAGAGTCAAGCTCTTGACTATGAGCCTTTAAGAGTGCTATGTTTTAAAAATATACATGCTGGAATATAAATGTTACATGCTGAAAAATCTGCAATATGCTGTAAATTGTGGTTCCTGTTCTGTTACCATGGATACAGTCAACTGTAACTGGGTAAGTACACTAATGAAAAGTCTTAATGTTAGTGTTTCTGAAATTAATGGTATATATATTCATTCTTTTACTTATGTATGTTTGTTCACATCAGAAACCAGAACACAAAGGATTCTATTGTAATTTGAGATGATTCCACTAGTAGCCACTGGATTGTATCATTTCTATGGGTTTTTTCAGTTAAGATAGTCTGCTGAAAAAAAGGGCTGTTATTTTGGTAGGAAAACGTGTGTGTTTTTTACAGGAAAAACGGGAATCTGTGAAACAGTTGGGGCTTTAACAGCTGCAGACTCCAGTCTACAAATAGGCTCTAAGCGGCTGTGCAAAGGCATGCACATCCCGTGCAGAAAGCAGACCTCATAAAGCAATAGCCTACACCAGTGAGAGCTGGCAAGAGGTTTAAAGAAAATGTCGGCTTCACAATATTGCGATGAAGTCTGCTGGATGATCCGAAACACTGCATCAGTATCAGCAGCGTGCAGCGCGGGGTGTTAGGACAGATATGGTGTGTGTGTGTGTGTGTGTGTGTGTGTGTGTGTGTGTGTGTGTAGGATGTGCGCGCATCAGGTACTAATCCTTCTCTGCAAGGAGAAGAGACAACGGGATTAAAAAAAACCCCACCATCGCATCGCTTCAAAAATCTGTTTTATTCTGGCATAAAAAGGAGTTGTAGACGGCAGAGGAGCAGCGGAGAGGAGAAGAGGAGGACACCACCGTCACATCTCTGGATGGCTGCCCTGTGCTCGCTTAAGAAGCGGGAAGCCAAACCCACCGGAGTGAGGGCTGACAGAGCGTATATAAAGCGCCCCAGCGGGTGTCTGTCAGCACATCATCATCCGCCTTTTTGCAAACTGACCTGGATTATTCATTCTTTTGTGTTACCAAGGTAACAGAGAGTTGGAGCAGCCATGTCTCACGGATGGGGATACGGACCAACTAACGGTGAGGATCTCACAGCATCCAGCCGGGTTTGCTGCGGGCCTCCTGTATAACAGGCTCAGCTGACTTTTGCAGACAGTAGTGTAGACAGACATTATTACAGCCAGCAACCTGTCAATTTCCAATTACAATTTACTTACACCACCACTGTGGCTAAGCGTAAGGTCCGAGTTCAGGGTGACTGAAGCTTTCTCAGCTTGTTCTCTTAAAGGAGAAAAAGCTTTTTATTTTTTATTATCTTTTATTATTGTATTTTTTTTTTATGTTTGATACTAGACATGGCTATGAAACTTCCCCAGTTACTTACTTATACTAAGAGTTATTTTTGTGTGACAGATTTTCTGTAACTTTATGTTTGAAATAGAAATGGGCTGTTATCTCTTATATGCGCTGATCTGGGGACATTTTAGCGTGAACCCTGGATAAAACCAGCGTCAGAAATGTGAGAATATTTTTTCCTGTGGAGCATACCTTATACACAGGGATAAAACTGGACAGTTTCATATATTTAGAGCTGATGATATTTGGAAACAAACTTATCTCGATAAACTGGCCCTTAAACCACAGTATGTTTGTAAAATTGAGAGATTATAGCTATAGACTAGATTAATATTTGTATTTGAATCATTCTTTGCAAATTTTCACTTTTATGCTTAAATTCGCCTACAAATGAGGTATTATCTAACAATTTATATAGTATGTAGTTTTCATACTGTCAGCACTTTTTTTAGACAACTTGTTACTTTTATTCACTAAACACCTTAAATATCATGCTGCTCCTGGCCTGTGTGAGCAGCACAGTAGTTTAAGAATTTAAAAATGATTTTTACACGTTTTGGTCTCTCAGAAAGGATCTGAGTACCTTACCCTTGTACTGCCTTGTGAAGTTATACATCTGGTAGATTTATACTTAGAACTTTTTTACTTTTAACAGAACATTGTAGTGTTAGCACAGAATTCATATCCCCCTTTTCTGTTACAGAATACATGTATTTTGAGAGGTCAACAGGAGTGGTGCAGTTTTAAATTCTGAGTATACTTGAAAAATGCTGAATCATGCATGGAAGGGGCGACTTGATAAAAAAAAAAGTGTGATATTAACACATGGACATTTGTATTTGTAGGACCTGACAAGTGGGCAGAAAATTTCCCCTTAGCTAACGGGCCCAGACAGTCTCCCATCAACATCATCCCCAAAGAGGCCCAGTATGACCCCTCTCTGAAGGCTCTGAAAATTAAGTATGATCCCTCCAACACCAAGGGCATTCTGAACAATGGACACTCCTTTCAGGTGGACTTTGTGGATGACACGAACAGCTCCAGTAAGCATAGCTCAGAGCCACAAAGTAGACATTTATCTAGTTATTTAGGCACATCTTTTAAGGTGTGCCTAAATAACTGGATAAATGTCTGGATTTGCACTGTAATATTAATTGTCATTTTTTTTTACAGGTATACAACCCTATGGACAGTATAACAAATATGTATGTATGTATGTAATTCTGTACATTTACAGTTGATCTTAAAATTAGTTAACTTTATCTTTCTTGTTAATGCAGCCACCCCTGCTGTATGTACTGTAGCAGATAAGAGTGTCTGATGAAGTCAGCACCCAGTTAACCCTAATCAAGCTCATTTCATTATCTGGAGGTCAGCAGACATCTGCAGCACCTCACCCTGTTCTACTTTCACTGTTTGTGAAACACAACGCAAAGAAACACAGGATTCAGTCATTTAACTCAAAATTACCTAAAATTGTTAGAATTTTCTTATAATATTTACACTTTCAGCAACAAAAACTGGCTTCAAGGAAAAAGCATTGAAAGGGAATTTTTAGCAATTTGCAGTTTCATGAAGCCAGAAAAGATTGAAAAGAATAAAACAATCACTGATGTTCTGTCCTAACCAGCCTTGACTGGAGGTCCTATTTCTGGAACCTACCGTCTGAGGCAGTTTCATTTCCACTGGGGAGGAAGTGACGAGAGAGGCTCCGAGCACACCATCAACAGCATCAAGTTCCCCTGTGAGGTACTGAAGCTTTTATGCTTCTTTGTGTGCAAAGATTTTTTGCAACACACACTTAAAAACTGTTTGACACAATGAAATGCCTCGTTTGTGCTGAAACAAATTTGTGGCTCTGTTGTGTGAACATTTATGTAGTTTGTCTGTTTAGATCACATTTGGATAAGGTGGCATGCTGTTTCTAGCCTGTGCCTTAATAGTTGAACTTTGCTTGTTTTTCTTGTCAGCTTCACTTGGTGCACTGGAACACTAAGTACCCCAGTTTTGGAGAGGCAGCCGATAAGCCTGATGGACTTGCTGTAGTGGGGGTCTTTCTGAAGGTGAGTCAGCCGTGATCAGTCACTGTTAGCCAGTGCACCAGTAGTGGGATATTCATGCTGTTAAGGCTGTGAGGAGAAAAGGTAGTAAATACAAACTCTATTTGAAAAAAAAAAAAAAGAATAAATCAAAAAAAGAAAAGACAAAATGCTAAATATCTAATTATGATATGTCTTTACATTGTGTTCCAGATTGGTGCTGCCAACCCCCGCCTTCAGAAAGTACTGGATGCTCTGGATGCCATCAAGACCAAGGTCAACTCAGCTGTCTCAGCTTTGCAGTACAAATAGGCTCATGCTGTCTATGCAGAGCAGTTTAAAAGCTTTGGAAACTAACATGCCACTGTCATGATTTTCCTTTTCTCTTTCCTTTCTTGTCCCTTTCTTCTCTCCTCCAACTCTTCTTCCCTCATACCTACAGGGAAAGCAGACTACCTTTGCTAACTTTGATCCAAAGACTCTTCTTCCTGGTTCTCTGGATTATTGGACCTATGAGGGCTCTTTGACAACTCCACCCCTCCTGGAGAGCGTCACCTGGATCGTCCTCAAGGAGCCAATCAGTGTCAGCCCAGCACAAGTACTTACCTTGCTTCACATATTTCCTCACCTCACCCCACCCACATACACACAAAATTAGTAAACACACACACACACACACACAGTGTCAAAAATGAATGAAGGGGACTTCTTTTAGCTCAGGTTTTTACAGTATAGTTACCTTCTTAAGTACTGGCAGCTCTCACCAAAGATACTTGTGTGTCAGCCATGGTTGATTCGATTGGGCTGGGACATGCCAGCTAGTGCCTTTTTTAATTCCTGAGAAATACAGATACCAAATGATCCAACCTGAGCAGTATGATTCAGCTAGTTTGTTGAACCAGTGCCTTCATCTAATCACATCAATGAGCCATTTGACATAATAGGAGAGTGCTAAAGAGGAAATGCAGCACAAAAGCTTTGTTGGCAGGCTTTCTCCCACATACCAAAGACATGCATGTGAGGTTAATTGGTGACACCAAAGTGCCCATGGATGTGAGGTAGAGAAAGTCTTGTTTGAATGTACGGGCAAATGTAGCTTGCAGTTTAAAGTGCATTGAGTTGTCAGTAGAAAAGTGCTATGTGAATGCCTGTCCATTTCCACCTTTTGCATGGAACAAGCCTTCAGAAGCCTTTGCCCTTCTTTCATTTATGAAATAATCCTTAGTTCTGTTAGAAGTGATGCTATAGCAGCATCAACACTAACCTCTTTAGGCTCTGCCATTGTTATTTTTGGACAAAAAGTTGTATCTTGCTATCATTACAACAGACTGTAACAACACCTAAAACACAGCCATGGCTTCCGGTAAGTTCTCACAGGACACCAACTGCAGTGTCCAGGCTGAGAGCATGGGGGCAGCACATAAACTGATGTCTCATTCATTTCTTTTAATTTGTTTATTTCTTTCATTTGCTTCCACAGGTATCACTGCTGTGTAGAAGTGCACTAAGAGGATGCTAGCTTTGTGTTAGCATCATAGATTGTGGATAAAAGAGATAAGCATGTTTCTGTCTCAGGTGCTTGCAGAGCTTTAATGTCATGTTGTTTCTGGACTGAGCACAGTTTGATTTTTTTCTGTCACATTTTGTATCTCTTTGTGCAAATTTGCATTACATCCAGCACTTTATATAGAATCAAAGTGCCTCGTTAGGCAAAATGAAACTGGTATTGTTAAAAGAAACATTAAAATCTTGATGGGTTTGAAATCTAATGTTTAGTCAATTTTGGGCTAATATCTAAATATTAAGGGTCATTAACATCTTCAGCTCCACTCTGTCACTGTTTCAATGTTAAAATCACAAACCTTGAGCCTTGAAAAGATTAAAAATTCTTCTTAATCTATAAGCTACAGGAGGAAAGTCAGAGTGTGCGTGAATGCACACTTAATGGCTGTTATGCATTTACTGCAGCCCTTTTTGAAGCCTAAGTGCTGATATGTGGGTTTGACAAGTTGCTTCAGGACAGCTTTTTAGTCATTTTGTCTGCTGTGAATGCTGCTAAATTTTCAACCTTAAATAAGAAAATAAAAGGCGTAAAGTAATAAGCTTCAGTGAGTCTGAGAAATCAACGCAAACAGCTGTTTAATTACTGCTGAGTAACTGGCTGTTTCCCCATCACTCTCTGTGTTGCAGCATATTCACACACACCTTCACTTTGTGTTGGCAGTCTTCTACAGAAGCCATATCATGCTTTACAGTAGGGTGGGTCTCAACCTTGCCTTGTGTTTCACTTAGATTACACTCACTGTCTGTATATCCAGTGGGCCGTTTGCACTTATACTGCACACTAATGTGATGCAAAACCCACATAGAGGTGGTAATGAGCTTTCTCCTAACATTTAATGCTCCTATACAGTTATAAGATGTGCTTATATACAGAGATACTTCCTTTCTACAATGTAGGAATCAACGCCGCAACACAGA
Source organism: Paratilapia polleni (assembly GCA_015106735.1). Taxonomy (NCBI): domain Eukaryota; kingdom Metazoa; phylum Chordata; class Actinopteri; order Cichliformes; family Cichlidae; genus Paratilapia; species Paratilapia polleni. The sequence goes on along the minus strand of VUQI01045103.1, from coordinate 5,072 downwards.
CTGACATGCAGTGCAACATGTACTTTGTTGGCCAAGTGAGCCTGCTGAAGTAAACGAAATCCAAGCTCACCAGCTAACTAAAGGCTAAATGACTCCCAGAGGAATAGTTGTTTATGCCACACTGCTTTAGTCATTTCATACACACACACACACACACACACACACACACACACACACACACACACACCTCAGTCAGAGGTTTGGACTGTTACAGGGAGTAATGAAGGCCGTTTCTGTCGCTATACATCTTTAATGCTACTATGTACAGTTTGGATCTAGGTCAGGCATCAGGAGGGCTGTGTATGGCACCACCATGTCCACATGAAAAATAACCCCTCTGGGTCTGAGGTCCCAGCACCAGACTGAAGATAAACTGGAGGAACTGAAGCTGCTGATTACATTAGATTCCTTTTTCACCTTTATTTAATTGAAGAAGTAGAGATGCAAAATGTTTCTCCTCACCCCCAACCAGTTGCTGCAGATGACTGCCCCTCCCTGACCCTGGTTCTGCCAGAGGTTTCTTCCTGTTAAAAGGGAGTTTTTCCTTCCCACCGTTGCCAAGTGCTTGCTCATAGGGGGTCGTCTGACTGTTGGGGTTTTCTGTCTAATATTGTAGGGTCTTTACCCTAAAATATAAAGCACCTTGAGGCGACCATTGTGAATTGGCGTTATATAAATAAAATTGTATTGAATTGAATTGAATTCTCAAGCCCCTCCCTCCCTGTGATGCAATGGGAAAGTATTGATACCTTCTCACTGTACACTTTATGAAGGAGAACTAGATACTGGCCTCAAAAATTTATACAAAAATGCTCACCTTGCCCATGAGCCAAACTTTTGCTGATTCAAAACCTTGATGTACTTAAAAGGCTTTGTTTCACTTTTTTAAATGAAGTTTCATCATATTCATCTGAGGGGTGTACTACAAACAAAGTTCAGCACAGCTAGACTTTCTTTGTGTTAGCTGGCTCGATTTATCCATTTAAACATTAAAGCTTACTGTCCCACAGCCTGATAAAGGAGACGTGGAAATCACTTTAGTTTGTCTGCAGATCAAAGTGAAATGAATCTGATTGGTTGAACAGGTATTCTTGGTGTGTGTTTGTGTTCTAGTAGCTGCAATTCCAGCAGAGTAAAAGAGACTCAGCAGGAGGTTAGAATCAAGTAGAACAACATTTAGACATTTTCTGGATCACTTAATACATGCACATTCCTGTGACAATGCAGCGCACAGTTTCTGTTTGTGCTTTTTAGTAACAAGCTGCATGTATAAAACATATTCCCTCAGCAGAGAAGCCATACTGCACTTAAAACATGCTGTAAATAAAAGAATCAGTGAAAATGCTTCCAGCTGATTTTAAACTGAAACTCTGAACATAACCTCCTCCTGACCAGGTGATGTGTTCAGCATCAGTTACCACGGTGATTTAGCAGGCAAAAAGAGAGACACTTTGTGACACAGAAAACTCAGACTTTCAGCTCAACATAGCTTGCTAAGCCATAAATCGCATTTCACAGTACAGCTCTCTGGTCTTTAATTACATTTTTGTTCAGTATTTTAGTTTCTTTTGGAGCCGCTGTTTGGTTAATTAGTGATTGGGTTTAAGAAAAGATCATGGCCCTGTGCAAGTGTGATCAAAAAGTTCTTTGCCCTTTGCCCTGTCATGTGATAATCTAGCAGGTGATGATGGAGTAGTACATGTTAGAAACAGTGTTGGGGTTGGTACTCAAAAAAGTAATATATTACATATTATTCATTATTTTCTTAAAAGTAATGCAGCACATTACTTAATTACTCCTGGGTGAAAGTAATCTGTTACACTATTTGTTACATTACTTTATGGTACTCCATAACATGTCCTGCATGCATTGTCATATAATTCCCAGTTAATATAAACCTTAAGCTACAGACCTGCATGCCGACACAAATCCCTATCCTAATGCAGACACACATACGATTTCTTTTGGTGTTTACATATGAATGCAACACAAAGCAAAGTTGAAATCAATCTAGCTCATCGCTAGCTTTGTGTTAGCATGCTGTCTGTGCAGCAGTGTTAGCAGTATAATGCAGTTGTTTCTGTCTTGGACACAGTTTGCAATTTACCATTATGCTCTTGTTCTTTCGTGCAATAAAAATAAAAGTAATGTCCATATTTCCACTCCTCAAAAGTTGTAGACACTGAACCATTATCCCTGCACACAAACCAAAATCAGCTGATTGTAGCACAAGTGCACAGGAAGAAAAAGGCATGTTTGATGGGTTTTTTTCTTTCTATCTGCCCGGCATTCAAATAACTGAAGAACCTGATTTTAGTACAGTAACTCGTTGCATTACTGCGTTACTGGAAAATGTAATGGGATTACAGTAATGTGTTACACCCAACACTGGTTGGAAATGATTCAGATGCTGTTAATGTAACAGAAACATGATCTTAATTTTCTCTTATTCTGCCACTCTCCTTTCTTAATAGATGACCAAGTTCCGCAGCCTCCTCTTCACTGGAGATGGAGAAGCTCCATGCTGCATGGTGGACAACTTTCGCCCTCCCCAGGCTCTCAAGGGCCGCCAGGTCCTTGCCTCCTTCAAATAATCATCTTGACTTCACCTTCTGATCTTCTTACTTCTTTGCTTCCCCTGCTTTTGATGAACATTCCTCTTCGCCGTGTGCAGTCGTCACTTGTTTTATTTTTGCTCTATTGAAATCACCTTGAAAATTGTAACAGCTAATAGCAATGGCACAGGACTTCTAGTCCCTGATCTCTTGATTTTAGCACGCCTTTTCTCCAGCCACTCTGTACCTAATAATCCAGTAGATTTTATTTGCAATAGTGCCTACGCATTATAAAAAAAAGAAGAAAAAAGTCTTTCCAAAGTGGAATTTTAGTTATAAGCTCAGAATCTTTGGAATCTAAGATTAAAAAAAAGTTATTTGAATTATTATCAGTCAACATCTTAGCAATACTTTCATCACAGACACCTTGGGCTAGGTTTGCTTTTCAGTTGTATAAAGCACAAATGATCTTTTTCTAAACAGTTGCCTGTATGCTGGATGTAACCCTGTTTATGGAAGAAAGTCTTAATCTTTATAAATGTTTAAACTTTGCCTTGTTGCAAAATGACAGCCTTTATCAACTTCTTGAAGGTCTTTCTATGCATTTGATTGTGTTGTATTTGTGCTGCAGACAGTTGCTCAGATTGTCACTGATGCCTCATTTTGTCACTTTGAGACAACTTGTCATACCAGCAAAGTCAGCCCCTTACAGACTATACAGCAGTTGGGGCCACCACCTATCAGGTAGCACTTTTACGCAAGTGGGTTTTATTTATGACAACCTCGTTATGGTAATGCAATAGAAAGCAGTCTGTTGTGAAAGACTGTCCAACATAGCTTTAGCCAATAGTTCAACCAGAGGCCACTGATACATCTGCATTACTGTGGATATGGCTTAAGCCTCTCAGTGGCACTACAGTACAAGTGTCTCAATTTTCTTTTTTTTTCCTTTTTTTTTTTGAAGAACTACCTATCACCAAAGTGCATTAACCATTGTCTTTAAGACTCATGTAAGGAGGAGCTCTCATGTTGGAAAGAAACTGGCATCAGTTTATGACTATAGACACTGATAACTCAGATAATTTGTTTCAGTGTCTTTAGTCAAATTTACATAAATAGCAGGCATTCATAAGAGACCAGAGCAATGTTACTTTTCAGTTTCTTATATCAAATGTTTCAGGGTGTGTCTATAGTGAAACAGCTTTAACTGCTTATAGTCACATTACAAATGCAAGTGTGTGAGAATCTTTCATGTAATAAATGGAAAAGTGCGTCAATTAAAAAAAAAACAAAACAAAAAAAACTTACAGATGTTTCATTGTCTTTTTTTCACAGCAACTTTCTCGAGACATTTTTGGGAATTCTCACTTTTTCATTCAGGTCTACCATGATACTGATGCTGTTTGTTCATTTTAAAAAAATGTTTATTTATGGAATTTCACTGCAGTTTTTAAATGGACTGATATGCAATTCAGTTCATACATGCATATTTTCCAGAGGAAGAAACGTAAGGACTGATGATGCAATGCTATAGGAATGGAAGCATTTCAACTTTCAGTTAATCGCACAATGCAATGTGCAGCAATTTACAGACACTAGAATGAACACTGCACACATGGTGACTACACAAAATCACAATGATAAGGGAGTACTCACACTTGGAGACCCCCATCATCAGAATGTTTGAACCCAAAGTCTGGTTCATGCTCAAACCTACCTGTTCAATCAGGCCTATTTCAGTTATGCTCACAGTACACATCAGGGCCCTGTACTACGAAGCAAGTTAAACATACCCAGGATAACCTTCTGTTACCTGGCTTCATTTACTCAAACATTGGCAATCAGGCTAAGCAGTCACACGGAAGTGATTATCAACTTGATAAGTTAACCCAGGGTTAATCAATTTAGCTGAGTGCGTTCACATGAAAGAGGTGGTGTTGGCAGCATCTGACCAATCACAAACATGGATAAGTGTAGTGGCAACAGAGCTGCTGATTTTACAAAGGAAGAGTAAAGTAAATTATTAGTATATTAGAAAAATATGAAGAGGTTAAACACAGAATACAGACTGAGAGTAACAGCTGCTGCAGACAAATCAGCGGTGTGAGAGTGTGAAAGGAAAATCACTGTTCAGTGCTTTTAATAATAAACTTTTTAAGGGACATTTAACCAAATATTAGTGTGTGTGTGTGGGGGGGGGTGTATATATTTGATCCTGTATGTATAATTTTTTTTGGTTGCACTTTATAATAATTACACACTATTAAGCATTAGTAAGGCATTAGTAAATGCTTAATTCATAATTTATAAAGCATTACTCCTCCTTAGTGTGTAATTTATAAACAAGATATAAATGGTTTATTCTTGATTAATAAGCTCACATGAAATGTGTTCATGCTATCATTTAGAAAGTCTAAGTAAGTGATTAACAAAGTATTTAGATGCATATTTATACATATAATGATTAAGATATGAGCTCATTGTTTGTGAGTGTGTTAATAGAGGTTTTATAAATAC
>VUQI01045064.1:0-22842 GCA_015106735.1 Paratilapia polleni | reverse complement strand
GGTGAAAGAAACTCGGTAACACTTTATAATAACTACACACTATTAAGCATTAGTAAGGCATTAGTAAATGCTTAATTCATCATTTATGAAGCATTACTCCTCCTTAGTATGCAAGTTATAAACACAGATATAAATGGTTTATTCTTGATTAATAAGCTCATAAATAATGTGTTCATGCTATCATTTAGAAAGTCTAAGTGATTACCAAAGTATTTATATGCACATTTATACACATAATTATCAAGATATGAGCTCATTGTTTGTGAGTGTATTAGTAGAGGTTTTATAAATACTTATTTCATATTCTAATTCATGGTTAATTCAGGCAGTTTCCAGTTGTTAGTTCAGTATTTTGTGTGACCTCATCTAAAGTGAGGACTGTTTTTGCCTTATTAAGCATTTATAAATGAAACTGAAAGGTCAGCAGGCGCTAAAGACTCAAACAAGTCTCAGCTGTCTTCACAGCAGAAAAATGACAAAGACAAATCACAAAGAGATACAGAACAGACAAATATTTATTGCAAGATCCAAACACAACCCACCTGAGGTTCACAGAATACTGAAATGTATGTAGGACCAGAGTCTGAGTTTGTAGGAGGGGTTTAAGAGAGACAGAGACACATTGAGCTTATTAATCAAGAATAAACCATTTATATCTGTGTTTATAACTTGCATACTAAGGAGGAGTAATGCTTTATAAATGATGAATTAAGGATTTACTAATGCCTTACTAATGCCTAATAGTGTGTAGTTATTATAAAATGCTACCAGAAACTCTGTAGAGCTTAAAAGTTTCAATTTGGAAATATGAAAAATCCAAGAACAAACAAGACACAAGCACATGATGAAAGTCATTGAAAGCAATAAAAAAGACACAACACATTTATCTAAGGCTGCTCAGTCTTGGCCTTGATCATTCTTGTTGCTTTTTTCTTTGTATAAACATGTTTTGTCTTTTATTCACACTACTATGTGCAAATATTTAAATGTAAAGTCACTTTTTTTTTTTATAAGGGTTAAAAATATCATCTGTGGTTCTGTCCAAGGCCCTTGGTTTTATCTCCTACCTGAAGAGTGAGGATACAATACTTATATTAAACAAACTCTCCAATTAGCTTTTACACTGAAAATGGGTATAATGCATCTGTGATCTCCACTAGCCTATTTCCAAATAAGAAAGGGAAACATACCAGAAAGGAAAGCTGTTAAATTCCATGCCCAATTTAGTTTCTATGCATTGAACTAGATGATTACACAATTACATAATAGGAGTACTTTGGCAGATTTGCCCAGTGACTTGTCCGGGGTGCACCTGTTGTAAAGCTCAGTGCTATGAGGCTCATACACCAGGCAAATCCATTATATTATAACCCAAATCCAGCAGTTGCATTTTTCCTTCTGGGGCAGACTCTCACTGTTGATTAAGTGAAGGTTTAATCACTGTTGAAGCCCTGCGTTGGCAGTACCTGGCCTCCCCTCCTACAGCAGGGAATAAGCCTCTGGCTGATTATTCACATGCTAATCACACCATTCATATTACATACCTGAGATTGTGAAATGTCTTTATGATAATTTTATGTGGTTTGACATAGCTTGAAAGAGTTTACAGCTTGGCTTAACTATGGGATGCTCGCTGAAAAGAAATAAAACAAGTATATAAAACTAAACATCAAGTTGGGATGACCTTAGTGAGAAGGAATATAAAAGAGTCTCTTTTTTTCTATTTCAGGAGAGGAAAATTCACCAGGCTGGTTATGTGGAGAAGATGAAGGGAAGACGACAGCCCCGTTTTGGTATCCACTGCTTGCCTGTCACATGTCTGTCTTTGCTACAAAATCACAAGAGAGGAAGGTAAATTTGCTGCTGGGATTACAGGACAAAAGTCAGTTCTTAAAGAAAATTAGTTTTAACATATGTTCTGAGGTTTTAAAGATCAAAATGAGATTGTCTCTAAAACCCCTTTCAGCACTTCTTTCCATCAATAATAATATTTAAATATGTGAGCTCCATGTCTGAATGTTCACACTAGTCACTGTTCTGTTGGCACTGTTACTAGGTCGGACAGTAACTTTTACATGTTGTTTTTAACATGGCTGTCACATTATCAGACAGGCAAACACAAGACTGGAACTGCAGTTTTGAGGTGCACACCAAAGTCATTATTGTTTTGGAGAATGCTATAAACAGCAAAAACACAACTGAAAAAAACAAAACAAAACAAAACAACCACAAAACAGAGAAGTAGATACTCCCCCTCAGTCTCTGTCTTACATTCTCACTCTGCCCAAACCGATCTCACGGAAACCTCAAAGCCACTGTTTATGAAAGAACAGTTTTAGTGAACACAGAACAAAGTCTGAACATTAGGCCGTCTCTGCATTTAAGCACCAACACTGGTTCATAAATATCAGTGAGAGCAAGGGACACAGTTTTCATTGCCAGAGGTGCATGCAAACCTCTCCATATTAACCAAACTCCTGTTATGTCTGTTGAGTTTTCCTTTTTATTCACTTTGCTCTATTATCCCTTGCAATTTAAATGTTGAGAAAAGAAAACTTTTAAGTTTTTAACCACAATAAGGACAGAGTGATGTGATGACTCACTACTGACGATTATAGCAGTTTTGCTGTTCACAGAAGTCCTTCTTTTAGGATTACATACGTGCAGCATCAGAAAGCAGCTTAATCCATCCATGAGCATTTCCAGAGCAAAAGAGTTTTGAGCATTCAGCCACACAGCACAGCAGCAGTAACTTCATTAATGACTTAAAATAAACTATATTTGACATGGAGACTGGAGCATTCAGGGTCTAACAGCAAATGACATTGTGTGTCACTTTAGACAGGTGAGCTGTTACACAGAGTCACAGTTTATAAGCTGCAGTTAAATAATTGTCTAATCCAAGTGTGTATCTACATGCTCTAGTAACCCACAGGATTTGGCTTTTCTCTTTATCTAAGGAAATATCAGAATATAGCCTTCCAGAAGAGAGATTTCTTGGTCTGTGCCACACCCTTGCTCTTCCTGACAGTGTTGCGGATATGTCTGAATAAAGCATCACTTTAACAGACTGAGGAAGCCAGTGGTGTTGCATATCCCATGTCTGAAATGGGATATGCAACTAAATTGCATCGCAGGTTTCAGCCTACTTATTGATGGTAATGCAGCATAGCTGGTGTATGAGTAACCACCAATAACCAGCACCTTGTTTTGGATTATGAGCAATCACAGTGTATGTAATTTTATCTTGTACCACTTAGCAAATGACTGGATGAATGCATTCTGCTTTTTAGTACTCTCACTGACTCAGTGTAATTTAATTGGAAGTGCAGCAATAATACTAATAATGACTGATGAAGTATAAACAGTGGAACAAATTTAATTTTTAGCTGGATCGTCTTACTGTTGTTGTCAGTTTAGAATTTTAAATCTCTACTGCTTTTTAGACTTGCCAATTGTGCTTTAGCTGCAAATATTTTGATGTGTTCAGTGTTTCTGAACTGGCAGTGTTTATAGTCGGGAAACAAAGTGCCTCTCTTTAGATCAATCTGTCAAACCAATTTGAGTTTCACTGACGTTAACTTTTCCTCTGAAGCAGCCATTAGTCCATAGTGGTGGCGGAATGGCTCCTTTAATAAAGATTTTGTCAAAAGAGATCATAGTGCCATTTTACACAGTCATTTCCCATTGAATGCAATCAAAGCCCACTTGCATTGACCTAACAGATAAAAATACACCATCTAGTGATGATCTCACTCAAAAATACATAGACTGTTGGAATTACAAGGTGACACACAAGCTTTTGCTTCAGGTTGCTGGCTCAAGAATTTCGATCAATACAAGCTGTTAAGACCTAGAAGCCGCCAATAGATCAAATGGTCAGTACAGGTGAGAGATAGACTTAAGGGGTTTTCGAAGTCAGTGGTAATGGTATAAAATCAATTTGCAAGGGCTGAAAGATGATATTTCCAACCACATTTTCTATAACCATAATGTGGTTATGGGTCCTACTGTGCAAGTTCGAATGTGTGGGGAGGCAAATTACCACAGCCACCAGGGGAGGATGTTAGAAAGTGATCATGCAATTATCTTAATGGCTGTGGGACAACCAAGCATAAATCAATCTTCTAGCATTAGATTAAGACCTGTACACCAACCCTAGCCATGGTGATGAGAGAGGACGATGAGGTGAAAGAGCAGCTGGCAAAAAAGTGCAAAAAGTGTAGCACTGACACAGTGGGGTCAGGGTGAGGTGTGGGATTTCCCAAAAGGTGCTAACATCTATCTGGAGTATTTTGCAAAAAGTGTGTCGCACCTGACTAGAAGCCAAGTCAAGTGAATTAATGTATTTTGAGCCAGAGGGACCCTGCAGTCTCTAAGGATCTGCTCATACTCCTGTCTTCTTGCACAAACAAATGAAGCACCTGAGCACACCAGTGAAAAGCATGGCAGCCAGGTCAGTGGTTATGTGGTTAAATGAGCATGCATATTTTCACGAGTAAAAACATGAAAAGTAGAAACATTTAATGCTTGTATTTCTGTGTGTGCAGGTATTATGTTTATGCTTCCTTGACTCTCTGAATGTGCATGACTTGCTTGTTGTGCTATATTTGAGTGTGTACTGTAGCTTTGCACTTCTATGCATCTCAAGAATGGGTTGGTAATGGGAATGGGGGCCGAGGTATCAGAAAGCTGAAGAGGTAGGCAGTAGTATTTCTTTCCTTTTTTTTTTTTGACTAAAGAGAAGGTAGCATTAAATGGAGTGACTTTAAGTCCTTCATGCAGAGCAGACTGTGATTAGGGGCTTAACTCAGCAGCAGCCCCCCACTCCCTCTCTGTGTCTCCATCTTTGCCTCAGCCACTGCCTCTGGGAAACACACGCCTTTCTGTGCCAAAGCTCCACAGCTCTGTCTCCAGCTTTTGCAGCTTCTCTTGGCAGTCTGAGTTACAGTGAGTAGAAAGGATGAAGAAAAGGAGGTAAAAAAGAAATCCCAGATTAAAAAAGATGTGGCCGAAGGGGCCAAAGCCATTTCCTACAAAAATAAAGTTCTAAAGCAGCATAGCATGAACAACACGCACAGGTCACCTTAGGGAGCTCAATTCACTGCTGGCTGTGTGCAGCTCTGTGTGCCACAGTCCACTCAGTGGGAGCTGGAGTGGGCTACTGGGCGAACTCGTTAGGCACCGGAGATAAACCTTATCACAAGTCTGCTGAGTGAGAACAGCAGGGGCGGACTGATTCCTCTCAATTTATCTCTTTCATTCTTTTCCCCTCTTTCTCTGTCTGTCTCTCACATACACACAAACACACAGAGGACCAAGCACTATCTTGGTTAATAGACAAACCACATTCTGATGGTCCTTGTTGTTTAAAGAGTCAGTGCACGCTCTGTTTCACTGCCCTCTTTGCCACTTTGAAAGATGAAACGGAGCAGGTTTGGCAGTTGGCCCAAAGGGAGGGTGTGAGGTGGTTGGGTTAAGGGATTAATAGGAAATCCTATAGCAGAAAGGGTAACAGATGAACCAGACTTCTATACAGGAGAATTGGCTGTTAAATGGAACAATTAATACTATTTTCTGCAGCAGTGGCATGTTGTTGCATGATGTCAGTCTTAACAGGATTGATGTTTTTAATTATTACAGATAAACAGATTAAACATAAGCTCAGAATTTGCCTGAATTTTTGAATTGCATTGATGGTGATGCTAGCGAACATAGCACTGAAATTAACCAGTCCTGAAACTCAGGTTTTTTTGTTTTTTTTTTAAGAAAACAACCAGTTTTAAATTCATTTAATTGTTTAAGGCTTTTGTCAAGGCAAAATGCCAAATGTAAGCTAGCTTTATCTTTTCATTATGAGTATATTTTATAACTGTAGTTCTGCCCGAAGGTTGGACAAAGCAAGCAGTTTAAAAATGGCATCTTGAACTCTGTGGTGACAAAGTAATTTTTCATTGTCTTAGATTTGACTATGAGATGAATTGACACTGAACACTGAAGTTGATTGCAGCTCTAAAATTAGGAATCTAGGAATTATGTTTACTGTACATGTTTGCAGTAAAAAAGGAAGTGATGTTTTTTGGCATGGATTGTAATCATATTTGTTTGCTCTTAGTATCTACAACTGGCTGTACAACAATCACTGTTCCCTTTCATCTCTCTCTTTGACTGTACAAGTCCTGCAGTTTAATCTGCTGTATCTTTCAATTCTGTCAGACAGGCTGTGTTAGTTTGAAGCCTGGAGACCAATAATGGAAGTATTTATGAAACCCGGTAATCTGACAGCTCAGCAAGCTGTTTAACAACTGGCATTTGATGGCATCACATGGAGCACTGGGAACTGAATTGCTTAAATTACATACCTGTCTCTATCTAGGACACATACTGTATGTTTTCTTGTGCACAGTATTTCTGTCTTACCGCTTATTCAGCAAAGCTCTGAAGATGATCAATGCCTAGTTCCTGTCCTGATCTAACCATTCTCAAAGAGGCATATGTGCATTATGTATTTGCAGTATTTTATAGTTACGGGACAAATAGGGCACAAACGCCTCATATCTTCTCCAGTAGGAAAGCACCTCTTCTTCTGCAGCTCTAAAAAGGTTTACGATCCAAGACTACAAAGACTTGCGAAATAGTAAAGGGACATGTTTCTAGACTCCATTTATGAGGCATTAGGCTAGGATGGGGTTGAGGATGGCTGCTATGCCAGAGCTCTTATAATACCTTGGGGGATTTCATCATGTATGCTTTGAAGTGCGGAATGACAAACTGGAAAGGGGTTTGGGCTGCATCAGGGTTAGCCTTCTTTCTCTATTTCTGAGAGGATTAGCTTCTGTGTCTCAGCTCAGAAAACGGTAAAGCCTGCTCACATCTCACCCCTAATACACTCCACTAGTTTACATAGATCGCATAGATCATCACCGTCATTATTTATTTGCTTACTTATGTTTGTTTTAGTCTATTCTGAATGGATTGCGACTACGTCTTCAGAATCATTAATTAGGTGTTCTGGTCTTTGCCATCTGTTGAAATCACACTGCTCTGGTCATTGGGGTCTGTGCTTGTTTACTGGACTAGCTGGTGCTTTTGAGCCATGTTGTGCATGTCCCTCTTACTTGCTGTGTCATCCATCTTTCCTGCTGATGGAGTGATAAGAGAGCAGCAATGCACATTCAGCTAGGCACATGAAAGTGACTGCATGTACAGAAAATGTGCTTGTTGAGTGGCAGCCCTGGCAGCAGCATACACTGTGTTCATGGCTACATTTATAGCATTGTCTGGGGAATGAGTGATTTCCGAACATAATGACTGAAAGCTCTTACACCCAAGATGAATGAAAAGGTTCACTGTGAAGGCTGTGTGTGTGTGTTGCACATTACAGATGAGACACTGTGTTATGAAATATGGATTAAAAAGGAGAAGGACAGTGTGAAAAGGTGGCCTTCCTCTGTAGCAACACTTTTCTGATGATTTATTTCCTCTTCCCCCTCTCGACTGTTTTTATTCTAATTTTTTTAAAGGTAAAGTCATCAAACTGACACATTACGCAATGCCTGTCCCTCTGTTTTTCTTGAAGGTCGTTTGCTACCTTCCAGAGTAGCAGATATCAGCCACCTCTCTGATTTGTTGAGAAAAGGTGCCCCAGCATGGATTAAAAGCTGGTTCTATCCACATACCCACCCAGGCGTAGCAGCTCCCTTTCTAACTCTGCAGTAATATCCTTCTGGCAAACAGAAAAACACAAGCAGCAGGATGCGCAAGTGCTTGAGACTGTTTCGAGAGAGCACATCGATCTCTCTCAGACCTGATCCTCATCAAGATCACTTTGCTTTTTTTCCCCTGTATATTGTTAAGGGCTTGACATTAACTTTTTGAAGCGTGTGTCATTTGTCCTTCGACGAGTATATTTAGATTTCACTTGACCAGACACAAGAGTCACTTATTTATTTATTTATTTTTTTTGTTTTGTTTGCCAATGCAGAATGCAGTTTTCAGATTCTGAAAAAACAACAGAAGGCAACAAAACTGTCAAAATTAAAAGTAATTTATTTCTGAATGTTATGTAATCAGCTATACACTATGTAACTTTTTACCTTCGTGCACACCTCACAAATACTTCAAACTAGGCACACACACAGTTTTTCAAGACAGCTGCAGGTGAAACGATGATTTGGAAATTAAAGAAAGAAATTTGTTTGTTTTGGTGGTTTGCCATTTTTACTGATTATGTTATTTTGCAGTCTACATAGCATAAATAATTTGTACTGATTAATTTGATCATTACTGCCATTTAAATTCAAGCCACTACTTTCCTCTTTATGATATTTTCATTTGATCCTAAATTAGTCAGGTCTTTTTTAAAGCTATAAATTCTGCAGATTAATCAATGATCATCTTATCATGTTACTGTGATGATGGTTTGCAGGTGCTTTTTGTGCTAGTGCTATAAATTGCCACATCCGTGCTTAATAGGTCACGTGTAAGAAAGTTTCTACATCAATTTAAGGATAATTGTTGTAGAGGAAATGAAACATGTGCCCATTTTCACAATGATTGCCGTTTTGTAAAACAAAATCAGGTGTATCTGAGGCTTTAAAAATTGACTCTTGATTAGTCAATCAGAGAATTTGGAGTTGGATGAATTATGAGGAAAATGCAGTTTGCTTCAGAGTATTCTGTATCTAACAGTTATTTACAGCATTTAACTAAATAATGAATGAACATTGCTGACTTTTAACTTGTCCACTGAACAGTCTGGCTCATTAAAAATTTAGGATACTCTAAAGCATATAAGGATTATCAGGGTCAAATTAATAATGATGGCCAATAAATCAAGGAAAAGTTGTGCTCTGTTACTGTTTTTTTTTCTTCATTATTGTTTCCAGCAATGATGCTCAAATCTTCCACCAATAACTGCACTTTTGCACTTTCGATTTAAAACCACAAAGTATCATATGAGTTTTTGATGTAGTTTTATGTGGATTTGAAGATTTGCAGTAGATGCTCACCACACATTATGCATCATGCTGATGTTGTCACAGCATAAAGCAGAACTTTGTGTGGGATCAATGTTCAAAATCAAGAGCTGCTGTCTTAAGCATTAAATGTATCGATACTAGCAAATTCTGATGTTTTGTAAAACTGCTTGTTTTTTGTTTCACTCTGCAAACTTGTATTTAAAATGGGTTTTGGTTAAATACTGTATCTCCTGAATACTTTTATTAAATGTAAATGTAAAAATGTTTGCTTCTCTATTTTAGAGCCACTATTAGAAGCTTTGTAAACATGGATCATCGTCCTCACCACAAAAACAGGCTTCTGCTGCTCATGCTCATCCTCTGAGTTCAAAGAGGGCAGAGAAGCTTTTGGCATACAGAATATAACAAAGCAGGAGGAAGTGTCAGTCTAATTTCTCTGTGTGAAGCAGGATCACAGCAGACCTGTCGCCAGAGCTGATACGACTTGGCCCTTCTGGTCACCGTGGCTCAGCACAGCAAAACTCAACCCCAGACAAACCAAACTTGTCACTGTCACAAATACGGAGGGCAGTGACAACACACAGTTTCAGACTGCTTGACATTCCCGATCAAAGAGCCCTCTCTCTGAGGTCAGGGCAGAAGTCAAACTTTGGCGTTCGCCAAGAACAACTCAGGGGGAGTTGTGACAGTTCCCAACATTTTGGCTAATGTACCAGAGTGTCCAGAGGTCACTCTTTCTTTGTAGATCTGGATCTACTCTGCCTTTGTTCAGCAACATCAGCAGCCAAGATTACTGAGCTTAAATAATAGTTAGAAGGTACTTTGTACAATAGAGGAGTGACTGCTGTGCACCTCACTTTGTGATCAGTTTAAATTCTGTGTCAACAGTTACCAACATGAGGTGGCTTCGGAGGTATGCATTTTATTTTATTTTTTACAATTTCATAAGCAGCCGTGAAACAAATTGTACTAGACTAGAAAATTCAAAGATATAGCAACTGTTTAAAGCCTATTGGGTTCTTGTCTGTTATAATAATAAATGATACTGACTGTACTGTTGCAAATGTGACTTTACTAACAACATGATACCAGAGAGGAGTTACTGTATACTGTGAATGGCTGCCATGGCAGGGAGAAAAACCAATAAGGCATTTCTCCTTGCCCTATTGGCTAGCACAGTTATACAGGTTGTGTTGCCAGAGTAGGTGGTAAAGATGCTGATGTGTGTGTAATGAAATGAATAGAGGTGCTTTGAAAAAAACAGTGCAAACTCTGAAAAGCTTTTTTAGTACCTGCATGTTAATATAATCACGTCATTACTGCCTGCGTATCTAAGCTTTTAATTAATTTGCTAAACAGCTGGAAAAAGGAACAGTGAAGAGGATTTGAATTTTTTTTTTTTTTATGGTGTAATAAATGGATTGAGGTAGTTGTGCAACTGCTGAGTCTTGTTGTCACACTTAGTACTGTGTATTACTACTAATAATTCTTTCATGTAAGTTCAGTTTTTGTATGATTTACACAGTTTTTGTAAACTAGTTTTAAAGGTTTATATTGTTCACACTCTTGTGCTTTCCTTTTAGTAATCTCCTTTCCAATAGAGGGCAGTGCAGTGTCTGCATATATGTGAATAGAGTAGCCACACCCCCGCTTGACAGTGAGGTCATTTGCAAAGGGCCTGATCTGTTGCTGTGACAGCCAACATACTAATTACAGTGAATCATAGACACTCTAGCAATGCCTCAGAGTGGAGTTCTCCTTCTCTGGGCCTGGGTTTCTGTTCACTCTGTACTTGTCAAGATAGCATGCAGGAACAAATTATGTACCCAGAAGGGAAATCCTGCAGATCTGCTAAATGTGCTAATTTGGTCACATTTTCCTCTGTGATTATACATCAATGTGGAAAGGATGAAAACTGCATCAATTCAAAAGGAAAGGGAAGAAGGCCCTCTCTCCTCTTTGATTTCCTATTGTGCTAAACCAGTCCTGTCTGTTGCAATGATATCTTCTCTCCTTATATTGCTTTGGTAATTAGTCTTCCTGCTTCATGCTTTCAAGGCATGCACTACTACTGCTCTAAATGCTCCTTAATTTATTGTTGTTGGCCAATGGTAAGCTTTTTAATGGCAGGTTGTCTTTACATTCTGATCTCTCTTGAAGAAGGTGCAAATATCAGGTTTCCATTAGCTTTAAAGTTGTTTAAAATGTTTGTTAAGTTAAATTAATTTCTGTATGTGGAAAGCTGTGAATCGATCTTTACTCATTAAGTTCAGTCATGAAACAATGTAGGTTAGTCCACCCAAGACTGTCAAATCATGATTAGAAAATGAATTGTTTGTTAAAAGTAAAAAACAAAAAAAAACAAAAAAAAATTGAGACAGTTGGCCTAAAGTGTGGTACTTGAACAACCAGATTAGTATTTATGAAACAGTGATTTTTGTTTGTCTCATGCTATGCCAAACAGGCCACCATAGATTTAGGATCCAAGGATTGTAAGGGGCAGATTCAATTTCGGGAGGTGCTTCTTGATGTGCAGAGCTTCCTTGGCAAAAATGCCACAGCCACCAAATGGCTAGGCCTGAGTTGGCACTAGGGTACCCTTTGTTCTGCATTTCCTGCCATCTGATATTAAGGATTATAGAAAGCCTTGTCCAGTCTTATGCCCAGGGTTTCATCTAGGTCCCCATGTTGACACACAGTTGTGTCAGTTTCTGTGTTTGAGGTGAGTAAAGATCCCTCATCCAAACCTTGTTTGGACCCAGTACGGATGTCTCCTGTCTCTGGCAAAAGGGAAGGGAAGATGGAGGAAGTGATTGAATACACAGTAGCCCGTAGTCCTCTTTTGAACCCATTAATGCAGGGGCAGTACAACCGCTTTCATCCAGAGTTGGAACTGCCATGGCCGCAGGAGTCAGCGGTGTGGGTGTGTGGATCTGCGTGTGTGTGTGTATCTGTGAAGAGGGGGCATAGCGACACAGCGAATTTGCATCACATTTGTTGGGCGTGTTGCAATCGTTCAGCTAGGAGCGGTGAAGGACACGAGGAATAAAATCTCAGTCAAGTCATGAATATGAGTTTGTAATGTCCTACCAATGTCAGGCTGTGGCTCTGAGCAGTGATATGCAAAACCACTCTCCAGCTTCATTCCACTTATTGCTGATATGATCTGTGGCATAGCCAGGGGAGACAGGGAATCGTTACTGTACAGACAGTGGTTATTAAATTGGAAGAAATTTCCTGAGCCAGTTTTAGTAATAAGATGATAGCCATATGGTTTTGCTGCAAGTCCTAACCACCTCTAAAAGACCTGATACAGACCTATCAAGAGTTAAAAATCAGGTTGTCTACTCAGCCTTCTCGTGCAGATGGTTTAATCTTATTGTCTTCAAATGACTTTGAATATTCTGAGTGTAACGCAGGCCTGCAAGCACAGCAGGTGGTTGGGCCTTTGATCTCTGCTTGTAGATGCTGGTGGAATTTAAATCACAGGGTGACATCTAGCTCATGAAATCATAACATTAACAGCAAGTTTCAGCTTTGATCCTGTTGTCCTTTTGTATTAGGTTCATTACAGAATATGATAAATTGCAAAACAGATAATGAGCAAACAACACTTTGCTATCCCCATATGGTCATGTCTTGAGTGTGCCTGTCCACAAAAGTATGTGTGTGAAATTTAGTATATGTGCACATATAGTATACTGTACATATTATGTGCAATGGGAATGTTTCATCTTACTTAAACTCTATGACCTTGGTTTTAGTATCTGTTCCCCTTTTCCCTTTTTTTTTAGCTAAAAATACAAATAAGTAAATAAATAAAAAAATGAAAATAAGACTATTATGCTATTTAGTTTTATTTGTTAAAGCTAAGTAGTTACAACAGAATGTGATTTGCATCTTATAGTTGCCAGTGAATAGAGAACAATTTTCTATTTCTGGTAAATAATGTCCAAGGTTGGGATTCAGTGCCGAGTTTTCTTATGGCAGGAATAATGAATCAGTGAACAAGAGAGTGGTTACATACACAGCCATGTTATTACATTACCTTCTAACCTTAGAGATTAACCTTTGTTCAGTTTGCTGTCACCATTAAAAAAATAATCAATTCAAAAATTGGTTTAAAACGTTCATTATACACTTTTTCCATTACTAGTGGATGTCTATAGTTGTCTGTCAGTTTAATCTTTAATTGTTCACATCTTGGTTGTTTCTATAGAGTAAAACATTTAAAAATTACATTTTTAAATCAAACTTTTTGATGAAAATGTCTTGTTGTGGGCTTCTATTTGGACTCTTATTATTACAGCCAGAGGAATGAGCAGCCAACCAATCATGCAACTGCATTATGTATGGTATATCCCATCTGACCATGTCAACAATTTATTGGCTCCATACTACATGTTGCTGTCTTTACTTTTTTCTCTTTTAATTTGTGTAGCCATTCATTCATTTACCTATTCATTCATTTATTAGCCTATTGGCAAACACAAACATGCTCAAACCTTGGGGTCAGTTGCAGGAATAGGGGTGGTTAGAACTCTATAGCTCCTTTCACAAAGCACTTGCACTGTAATGCTGCTAAGAAGACCTCCCCATTGTGCCGCCTTTGCTGATTCTCATTGCACCAATGAAAGTTGCCCCAGTGAGCCATTTCAGATAGCATGGCACTACTCCTGAATCACAGACGTGACAGTGTCGGTATGTACCTCCCTGCCGGCTCTCCTTTTCACACAGACATTAATTTGGCTCTCCTCCACTCCCAGCTTAAATGGGCAATAACAGTGCTCCTTCTTCCCTATATGTACCTTTCACACAGAGTGGCAAGGTGGAATCAAGGCCCAACAGTCCTGCTTAAAAACAGGCTGTGTGAAAGGAGCTGCTGTTTACTCTAAAAAACAACAATAACAAAACTAATGGCCTATGTCTTTAGTCTGTAAGTATTAATGTTTAAATGCATTGCCCAAACTGTCCCCAACTTTGGCAGTGTGACCTCAGAGGTATCATAACTACAGGGTGACAGCAGAAATTTTCCATGTACGCCTGAAGGGCAGAAGAAAGGTCAGAGTTCTTTTAATCCTAATGTAGTCAGCAGCAGCAAAATATAGTGTAATTGAGAAGTCTGACTACAGGTGCAAATTGAAAATTGGGATTTTTTTTTTTTTTTGTCTGTTCAAAATTCTATTGCTTAAACAACAACTGAAAAGTAAACAATTAAGAAAAATTGAGAAATGGAAAGAAAAATGGATAATGAAAGTTTTGAATCCTTTTTTCATTTGACTTACGTATTTTGTTGGTGCAAAAAAGAACTGCGAAGCATAACACAGAACAAGGGATCATAAAAGATTGATGGTATTTTGACCCTTTTGCAATCTGCTGACCAGCAAAATTGAATTGCTGAAAATGAAAAACAAAGCGTGGGTGTCTCATTGAAGCGTAGTTGTTACATGCCTTCACTCTATGTAGTTGAAATCATGTCTCTGGTTGTCCTCCCCCTCCTCCATTACCCTGGTCAAAAATTTTCACTGAACATTTGCTAAATGTCAACTTGTCTTTTGTTTCTTTCAGCTCTCACCATCTGTCTTTAGTGTTTTCATAGCATTTTGGTGGTTTTTTTTTGTGTGTGTGTGTGTATTTCAGACAACATTGTGTATACCTCACTGTAAATTACTTTTACTAACAATAACTGTTACATTCTTTTAAATTTGTTTTTTTGTATAGCGGTGTTATAGTGAAAAAAATTATAGTAGTAGCCCTCCTCCCTTGTATAGTAGCCCTCCTGTGGGGGCCGTAGTGGTTTGGTGCTTTGTGGATCACTAAGTAGTCAGGGCTTGAGCTGGTGCTTGAGGTTGAGCGATACTGACTAGACATAGTCGGCTCACCTCAACACACACCTCAACACTTGTATCCCTCCGGTTTGCTACCTGCTCATTGGGGTTTCCCCCGGTGGACGAGAGGGTTGCTTCCATGCACCTTCGGGTCGGGGAACGGGTCCTGACTGTTGTTTGTGTGTGTGTACCCAGCATTCTTGGATTCAGTGGGTGGGGTACTGGAGAGTGCTCCATCTGGGGACTCCGTCGTTCTGCTGGGGGACTTCAACACTCATGTAAGAAACGACAGTGTGACCTGGAGGGGTGTGATTGGGAGGAACAGCCTGCCCGATCTGAACCCGAGTGGTGTTCTGTTATTGGACTTCTGTGCTAACCACAGCCTGTCCATAGCGAACACCATGTTCATAAATGCACGTGGCACCAGGACACCCTAGGTCACGGGTCGATGATCGATTTTGTAATCGTAACATCAGATCTGTGGCCATATGTCTTGGACACTTGGGTGAAGAGTGGAACAGAGCTATCAACTGATCACCAGCTGGCGGTGACTTGGATCAGGTGGCGAGGGAAGATGCTGGACAGACCTGGTGCACACAAACGTATAGAGAGGGTGCGCTGGGAGCATCTGCCAGAGGCCTCTGTCCACAAGATCTTTAATTCCCACCTCCGGCAGAGCTTTGATTGCATTCCAAGGGAGGCTGGGGACAGTGACTCTGAGTGGACCATGTTCTGCACCTCTATTGCTGAGGCAGCTGCACGGAGCTGCGGCTGCACAGTCGTTGGTGCCTGACGTAGCGGTAATCCCAGAACCAGATGCTGGACACCTGAGGTGAAGGGAGCTGTCAAGCTGAAGGAGTGTTATCAGGCTTGGTTAGCCTGTGGAACTCCAGAGACAGCTGACTGGTACCGGCAGGCCAAGCGAGCTGCGGCTCTGGCAGTAGCTGAAGCAAAAACTCGGGTGTGGGAGGAGTTCGGTGAGACCTTGGAAAAAGACTTTTGGTTGACCCTGAAGCGATTCTGGTAAACCGTCATTTGACTCAGGAGGGGGAAGTGCTGCTCTACTCACACTGTATACAGTGGGTATGGGATGCTGCTGACTTCAACTGAGGATATAGTCAGGCGGTGGAAGGAACACTTCTAGGATCTCCTCAATCCCACTGTCATGCCTTCTGTAATGGAAGTAGAGTCGGGGGATGAGGGGGACAACTCGTCTACCACTGGGGGTGAGGTCACTGATGTAGTTAAACAACTCCTCAGTGGCAGGGCCCCTGGCGTGGACAAGGTTCGCCCTGAATTCCTTAAGGCTCTTGATGTTGTGGGGCTGTCATGGTTGACACGTCTCTGCAACATCGCGTGGAGGTCTGGGGCGGTGCCTCAGGATTGGCAGACTGGGGTGGTGGTTCCCCTGTTCAAGAAGGGGGACCGGGAGTGTGCTCAAACTACAGGGGGATCACACTCCTCAACCTCCCCGGGAAGGTCTATGCCAGGGTACTGGAGAGAAGAGTCTGTCTGTTGGTCGAACCTTGGATTCAGGAGGAACAGTGCGGTTTTCATCCTGGTCATGGAATACTGGACCATTTCTTTACCCTCTCAAGGATATTTGAGGGTGTGTGGGAGTTTGCCCAACCAATCTACATGTGCCTTGTGGACTTGGAGAAGGCATTCGACCGGGGCATCGAGGCATCCTGTGGGGGGTGCTTCGGGAGTATGGGGTATCTAGCCCGTTGTTATGGGCCATTCGGTCCCTGTACAACGGCAGCGAGAGTTTGGTCCGTATGGCCGACAGTAAGTCGGACTAGTTTCCAGTGGGTGTTGGACTCTGCCAGGGCTGCCCTTTGTCACAGATTCTGTTCATAGTTTTGATGGGCAGAATATCTAGACGCAGCCTGGTGGTGGAGGGTCCCCACATTGGTGGCCTCAGGATTTCGTCTTTGATTTTTGCGGATGATGTGGTTCTGTTGGCTTCATCAGGTGGTCACCTCCAGCTCGCACTGGAGCAGTTCGCGGCCAAGTGTGAAGCAGCGGGAATGAGAATCAGCACCTCCAATCCGAGACCATGGTTGTCAGCCGGAAAAGGGTGTGTCACAAGCTCTGGGTAGTGACCAAAAGAATGAGGTTGCGGATCCAAGCAGCGGAAATGAGTTTCCTTCGAAGGGTGGCTGGGCACTCCCTTAGAGATAGGGTGAGGAGCTTGGTCATTCGAGAGGGACTCGGAGTAGAGCCGCTGCTCCTCCACATTGAAAGGAACCAGTTGAGGTGGTTCGGGCATCTGACTAGGATGCCTCCTGGACACCTCCCAAGTGAGGTATTTTGGGCATGTCCTGCCGGGAGGAGGCCCTGGGGCAGACCCAGGACCCGCTGGAGGAATTATGTCTCTCTGGTGGCTTGGGAATAACTCTGTGTCTCCCCGGATGAGCTGGAAGAGGTGGCCGGGGAGAGGGAAGTCTGGGCTTCTCTGCTCAGGCTGCTGCCCCCACGATCCGAACCCGGATAAGTGGTAGAAAATTAATGGATGGATGGATGGATTGTATAGTATAGTTCAAGCACAGTATAGATCCAAAATATTAGTTGTTTCAAGGGAATTTAGAATGCCTTGCAAAAGTATTCATACCCCTTGAACTTTTTCGCATTTTGTCATGTTATAACCACAAACTTAAATGTATATTTTGGGGATATTATGTGATAGACCAAAACAAAGTAGCGCATAATTGTGATGTGGAAGGAAAATGATGCATGGTGTTCAAAATTTTTTAAATTTGAAAAGTGTGGCGTGCATTAGTATTCAGCCCCCTAAGTCAATCCTTTGTCGAACCACCTTTCGCTGCAATTACAGTCTTTTGGGGTATGTCTCTACCAGCTTTGTATATCTAGAGACTGCAATTTTTGCCTTTTCTTCTTTGCAAAATAGCTCCAGTTCAGTCAGATTGGATGGAGAGTGTCTGTGGACAACAATTTTCAAGTCTTGCCACAGATTCTCAATAGGATTTAGGTCTGGACTTTGACTGGGCCATTCTAACACATGAATATGCTTTGATCTAAACCGTTCCATTGTAGCTCTAGCTGTATGTTTAGGGTGAACTTCCGCCCCAGTCTTTTGCAGCCTCTAACAGGTTTTATTGTTTTTTCCAGGATTGCCCTGTATTTAGCTCCATCCATCTTCCCATCAACTCTGACCAGCTTCACTGTCCCTGCTGAAGAAAAGCATCCCCACAGCATGATGCTGCCACCACCATGTTTCACGGTGGGGATGGTGGGTTCAGGTTGATGTGGAGTGTTAGGTTTCCGCCACACATAGCGTTTTGCATGTAGGCCATAAATTTCAGTTTTGGTCTCATCTGACCAGAGCACCTTATTTCACACGTTTGCTGTGTCCCCTACATGGCTTGTGGCAAACTGCAAATGGGACTTCTTATGGCTTTTTTTCAGCAATGGCTTTCTTGCCACTCTTCCATAAAAGCCATACTAATGGCTGATAGTGCACAACTAATAGTTGTCCTGTGAACAGATTCTCCCACCTGAGCTGTGGGTCTCTGCAGCGCCTCCTGAGTTACCATGGGCCTCTTGGCTGCTTCTCTGATTAATGCTCTCCTTGCCCGGCCTGTCAGTTTAGTTGGACGGCCATGTCTTGGTAGGTTTGCAGTTGTGCCATACGCTTTCCATTTTCGGATTATGGATTTGAACAGTGCTCCGTGAGATCTTCAAAGCTTGGGATATGTTTTTATAACCTAACCCTGCTTTAAACTTCTCCAGAACTTTATCCCTGACCTGTCTGGTGTGTTCCTTGGTCTTCATGATGCTGTTTGTTCACTAATGTTCTCTAACAAACCTCTGAGGCCTTCACAGAACAGCTGTATTTATGCTGAGATTAAAGTACACACAGGTGGACTCTATTTACTAATTAGGTGACTTCTGAAGGCAGTTGGTTGCACTGGATTTTATTTAGGGGTATCAGAGTAAAGGGGGTTGAATTCAAATACACGCCACACTTTCCAGATTTTTATTTGTAAAACATTTTGAACACCATGCATCATTCTCCTTCCACTTCACAATTATGTGCTACTTTGTGTTGGTCTATCACATAAAATCCCAATAAAATACATTTAAGTTTGTGGTTGTAACATGAAAAAATGTGGAAAGGTTCAAGAGGTATGAATACTTTTGCAAGGCACTGTATGTGCAAGGTTAGGAATCAGTTACTCAGCTAGGACAAGCCTGTGAACACGTTTTAGTGCATGTTAGTTGTAGAGAACATAGCAGACATACCTGTCAGATACTATACTATACTGACATAAAAGGTCAGATTAAGAAAAAAACGTGGTTAATGAATTCTGCATCCTTTTATATTTTAGCAATGAAGAAATATCACTCCATCAGGCTTGCCTTCTTGATAACCTGAGCAGAAACTTTGAAAAATCTCTCATGTTTGTGGTTTGTTTAGTGTGCATTACCTGTAGCAGGGCTTTGGATGTAAGCAATTTCAGGTTGACTGGCGATTCACTCTGCGGCCATCCTGCCTGTAGCCTTAGGCAGTGGGGAGGGAGCGCAAACACCAGTCAATTACCAGTTAATAAACAGTGGAAGTTTTCTATTAGTGCTTGTTAGTGCGTGTAAAAGATTGTTGGTATGTGGAATTGGGGGAAGTCACTGTGACTATGGAATTAGAAAAAAATAGTACAGCCATATTTGCTTTCTCTGGGTGTAATATACAGCACCCAGCTCTCACTGTGCATGCTGTTTAAAGAGATAATATTTGTTATTTGATTTTCAGCAGGCTACAGTGCAGTGTATAGCGTTTTCAAATACTTTTTCGTCTTTTGAAAGATCCAGAAATGTGTGGTCAGGAGTTTCTAGTAAGGCAATATATCATAATTGACTATAGAGCACTCTTTCCAATAAAGCATATATAGGTGTGGTGGAGGCCAAACAATGCAACACTGACTGCAGCGTGTCTCGTCGTGTCATTGATAACATTATAGGGCCCTGGTGAATGTGATGCATGGACCATTTTCAGAAAGCAATTGTCAAAATTCTCATGTAGTAAATCTCCCACATATCTGAAAGCAGATTTCACGGTGCTTACAGAGGAATATTGCTGTAAGGAAAAACAGTGCACCTGAGTAGCCTTGGGAAGTATAACAACATTAATTGGATTTGGAGAAGTCATCTTTTCCAAGGGAACAGTGTTCTGACAGTCTGACAGCCAGAAGCATGAATCATTAAAATGCTACCCTGTCATATTAGACCACTACCAGTCTCTACCACTGCATGCAGTTGCAGTTGTTGTCGTACTGAGCCAAGAGCTGTACCAATGTGTAACTAGGCAAAATGTTCACAGTAGATAAAAGACAGTAACAATAAATGGTCCCATCTATTCTTCCCTGTCGGAATGTAATATAATTACACACATTTCAAATTTATCTTCCAGAAGAACAATGGAAGCTCCTGTGCTTACCATTGCCACCTGGAGCCAGCATATGGGCCGGCGCCCTCTTGGGGTAATGGGTGGGGCGGACTCTCTGTCGATCATTGGGTCATTGGTAACCAGCAGCTGGGAGGCCGCCCTCTCACCACATCAACAAATCTTGCTTTAATTAGCTCACCTGCCCATTTCCTCCCTTTTCCTCCCCATGTTCCCTGAAGTCCTCCATCAAACCTCCCTCAGCTGGCTTACAGGCTCACCTTCCTCTCTCATCCTGCCTCCGCACTGGGGAATAGCATCAGCTTTTAAACTTCACACCTACAGCTCTGCAGGCACACACACATGCAGAATGTGCGATAAACGAGACTGACAATAGGCTTTGAGAAGGCTTGGATCTTATTGATTTTTAAATGGGGCCTCACTGATACGGTATTAGCATTGGGATTGCCAGTGATATGGCCATTGCTGAAGGCTCACATTTCCTAGGTGCTTGTCAATATAATTTGCACATTCACAGGTAGAAATGATCTTACAGGCTTTGTTGTTATGCTCACCCGTGCTCTTTCCATTGGCTGCTTAAAGAACTTCAATAAGTGGACCAGTGGTTTACTGTATTGATCATAGTCACTGTCTGCACTTTAATGGGAACCAAATCTATCCTCTCCTTGGTATCCTTACGTATTTCAAGCCCTGTGAACTATTTTAATTCAAATTGTCCACGTAGCAGTGAAAAGCTTCATTTCAAATTGATAATATAGAAAATATGTCTCACACTAATTATTGCATGATTATGTGGAATTAAATCATTGCCTTATAAGGAAAGAAATGCTGTTTAACATTTTAAGCATAATAGGGGGTCATTAGCAAATAGCTAATTACTTATACAATATTCTAAAATGAGATTTCCTCTTTACACCCACAATCATTTTTACAAGAGTAGGTGTCAAATTTTTCAAATGGTGGATATCTCATTAAGGAAGAAGCCTCTTCATATACAAATCAGTTCTTTATCTGAATGATTTGAATACATGTTCCTGCTTTTGAATACCTAATTGTGCTGTGATAGAACTGCTCTGATATTATGGATAGATCCCACTTGTATTGCCAGACTGACTTTGCAATGCGCTAACCTACAAAGTAATCTAGGGCTGGGAAGTTTGGCCTATGATGCTTACCAGTCTCAGGTGACTGACAAAATCCAACCAACACTGTACTGCCAGCCCCGTAAACTATAGCGTTCCAGTCCCTGTGATCCACCGCCACTCTCTTTCCCTTAACCACAGGGCTTCCATATGGATACCTATTATGGCTGCCACTTAATTACCTATCAAAAAACATTTCACAGCTCTTGACGGAGGGCTAGCAGAAGGGGAGAGAGGGAGAAAAAAAGGCAGAGATAAAGGAAAAAGAGCAGGCATAAAAAAAGCATGAACGATGCAAGAGAAATGGGAAACTGGGACTGAGAGATTGATAGAGAGGCCCAGCCATGCATCTGTGGGGTGAATTTGAATAGATGGAGAGAGACACAGAGGGAGTGGAGAAATAGCCTTGCAGTGCAGATGAGGGGAGCCGTGAGCTGGCCACTATCATTTTTTTGTTTAGTGTTTACAAACACACCCAACAAGAGAGAAAAGAGGGAGGGTCTTGGACAAGGGTGGCTATAAATTACCTGTGATTGATGCTTGCCGCCACAGAGGATGACAGTTAAAGACGCTCAGCTCTTATTGTTGACACTCTCTTCACTTTCACTCACCCTTCCCATTCTCACCCGCTGTCACCTCCCATCATCCCGACAACACACAATTAGCTGTTCTCTCTGTCACGTAGTCCACCCTTAGCGGCCATACAGTAAAATGATAATCATTTCCTACATGATAGACTGCTGGTTAGAAAGGCTTGGGGGTTTGATCAGGTATAGATTCCACACTGTAAATGTCAATGTGTCATTTACTATATGTTGAATAACCTTAGATTTCTTTTTTCCTTTTAAAAAGATATTGGCTCTTTTGAATGGATAATATATTTCCAGACAGGTACTTTTCTTTGGTCTTTCACACCATTGTGTATTCCCAAGTTTGACCAATTTCTCTTCCACAATTTGATACCACATACCAGCTATAGTAATCCCTTGTGTCTTTTTAGTGAATAATCTGTGCAGAGTTTGAAAATTATTGTCAACCATATAATCACCAGCTTTGTCCTTATGCATGTGAAAACAATAAGGAAATTGACTTTATGCCTTTGTCTCCTGTGTTTGAAGTGTTATTTTTCTGTTTCAAAGTTTACTGAACAAAAGAATTCATAGAGTGTATAAGATGATAAGAAAAGAATGGAGGACACACACAAAAAAGTAATAAAAAAAAACAAAAAACAAACCAAAAAAAAAAAAAAACAAAAAAAAAAATTTAAAAAAAAGCAAAAAAAAAAAAAATTTAAAAGAAAAAAAAAAAAAAAAAAAAAAAAAAAAAAAAAAAAAAAAAAAAGAAAACAAAAAAAAAAAAAAAAAAAAAAAAAAAAAAAAAAAAACCAAAAAAAAAAAAAAACCTGAAAAGTAATTTTAGAACTAGGCACAAATCCAATCATTTTTGTGGAAAGAAAACTAAAACTAGAC
>VUQI01045059.1:18811-34030 GCA_015106735.1 Paratilapia polleni | reverse complement strand
CCTGGTGCCACGTGCACTTATGGGCACCCTTGTGTTCGAACATGGTGTTCGTTATTGACAAGCTGTGATTTGCACAGAAGTCCAACAACAGAACACCACTCATGTTCAGATCGGGCAGGCCGTTCCTCCCAATCATGCCCCTCCAGGTCTCACTGTCATCGCCCACATGAGCGTTGAAGTCCCCCAGTAGGACGATGGAGTCACCCGATGGAGCACCCTCCAGTACCCCACCCAACGACTCCAAGAAGGCTGGGTACTCTGAACTGCTGCCCGGTGCATAACCACAAACAACAGTCAGGACCCGTTCCCCAACCCGAAGGCGCAGGGAAACAACCCTCTCGTCCACCGGGAAGAACCCCAACGTACAGGCAGCGAACCGGGAGGATATAAGAATACCCACCCCTGCCCACCGCCTCTCACCGAGGGCAACTCCAGACTGGAACAGAGACCAGCCCTTCTCCAGGAGACTGGTTCCAGAGCCCAAGCTGTGCGTTGAGGTGAGCCCGACTATATCTAGCTGGTATCTCTCAACCTCACACACTAGCTCAGGCTCCTTCCCCACCAGAGAGGTGACATTCCACGTCCCAATAGCCAACCTCGGTAGCTGGGGATAAGACCACCAGGGCCTCCGCCCCTGACCGCCGCCCGACACACATTGCACCCAACCCCTACGGCACCTCCTGTGGGTGGTGGGCCTACAGGAGGGCGGGCCCATGTATCCTCATCGGGCTGCACCCGGCTGGGCCCCATGGGCTAAGGCCACCAGGCGCTCTCCCTCTCCTCCCTCTCCTCCCTCCCTCCTCCAGGGTGGGGCCCCGGTAACCCTGTCCCGGGCAGGGTGATCTGGTCCCTTGATTTTTTTTTCATCGTAGGGGTTATTTGAATTGCTCTTTAACTGGCCCCTCACCCAGGACCAATTTGCCAAGGGAGACCCTACCAGGGGCAAAAGCCCCGGACAACATAGCCTCTGAGATCACTGGGACACACAAACCCCTCCACCACGGTAAGGTGGCGATTCGCGGAGGAGCAAATATTATATTACTTAATAATTTGCCTTTTTAATAATTTGCAATAAAGAGATCTGTTTTAGGTCTCATTAGATGTGAATACATTGTATAACCACTGAACATCCCTTTATAATACCATGGGATGCTGTGAAAAATCACAGAGTCCAACAGAAACATGCACATATCAGGACCAACTTAAAGCTTTGTTGGAGAACGTTATGGTGCTTGGTTACAAAACTTGAGTCTGGTTTTTCTGAACCTCCTTTATGAACCCCCAGCCTATGAAGTCAATGCAGCGGCCTCAAATTAATTAGCATTACTTTTTTTTTTTTAATGTAGTCAGTTTGATTACAGCATTGCTATGTGGCTTTGAATTGTTTTAAACATTATGACTTGCACAGGAGTAATGTCTTCAATGCATCTAGCTGATTTTTTCCCACATTCTTCCTCTTCTAATTTACCTTCCTCCAACATCTTTATAAAAATGTGGGCAAGGATGGCGGCCAGGGAGGAAATCTATCGTGGAGAGCAGAGAGAGAGGAAAAAAAAAACTTCCTGTCAATATCATATAATACATACAATAATACATAAGTAATGTGTTATATTACATACACACATGCGTATGTGTTCCTTTTGATGAAGCTCCCAAGCACCACTATTTCAATGTGAAAACTATGGCTAGCTAAAAAAAAGAAACACAAGCCAACATTAAGCATATTCTGGAAAAATGCAGTGAGGTTCTTAATGATTCTGTATCACTTTCAATTATTCTTTAATTATGCTTAAGTTTCCTCAGATAAATATCCAAAAGATATATGTGCTGACTCAGCAACACTCTTATTTTTTTTTTTGTCAGACATGTAAGATTCACAGTAAAATGGGCTGACTGTATTTTGACTGATATCTGGCTGCCTTTTTATACATTTTAAAAAGCTTTCTGCTATGTCAGTTTTTCCTGCATACAAAAAAATATCTGGCACCCCCCAAGAGGTTTCAGTCTCCAATCAAAGGAAAATTGTAATAAAAATATTTTTAACCAGATGCTTTTAAGTGGGGGTTTAATTTACTCAAGCATAAAATACATTTCTGTATGTCAGATGGCCAGAAAGGGCCAGGAAAACAGGAAACAGGAAAACACAGGAAACAGGAAAATACACAGACACAAGCAAAGTAACACAGACTCACTGCCCTAACTATAGGCAGACCAATGCTTCATCTCCCAAAAGCCTATTCTGAGCAGGAAAAACCCTGTATGTTGTTGAGGCTGGCTGAGTTAAGACAAGGATGACTGGCAACCTTTCCTTAAGATTAGTTAGCAAACTAGCAACACCACCTATAAACTTACTGTAAACTCACAACTAACCTAATATCGAACCTCATCCTCCTTTTTCCTTCTGGCTCCTCCATGGTCATCCACCTGCATGTGAACAGGACATCAGAAAAGACACCACAACACAGGGTGTTAACACTGCATAGTTAACTCATAATTCCTATTTTGGAAAAATAGACCCACTGCTGAAGAAAGAAAAGACTAAGTGACTGAGACTAGTGGTGTTGTAGTTGATTAATTGTCGAGACAGATTCCAAATGTTACGCAGACCCTGTTCACACAACATTTGAAAAAAATAGTCCGCTGAAGCAAAGTTAAAATTGTATTTACCTCATTTTACTTAGGCAGCGTGCAAGGATGAGACAGGCCCTGAATAAGAATACCAGTGAGCTGTAGGCTGCAACAAAACATACATGTATAATATTATTAATAAAGAGGATTTGTCTGAAAGAATCTGATGACATTTATATGTCCTAGGGCCCATTCAGATCAACATCAAGATCCTCCTTGATTTATTAACTGTTTTTAACACTGGGAAATTACAGGATTTTATGTGTACAGAAAGGGACATTCAGCAACAAGAAACCAATAATTCAATTATGTACAAGCTCAAGGTGAGGTAAATATGATGAGTTGGTGAATTTGAGTAAAATAAATTAATAAAGTCCTTTGCAGATCATAACTCAGTGAAATTAGTCTTGAAAGATAAAGTGCCTCACAGTGTGATAAAACATTCAGAGGATGACATTGCTGATTTAAATCACTACATTTCAGTCCTTTAATATGCTTAGAAATCAGAGAGGGAAAAGGCCAATTTAGAACTTGCTGGAGAATCAGATTTGTATTATTTCTTTAATATCAAGTAATCTAGCTGTAGCTGGCTATGTTTCAAAAGAAACTGCTAATAGCTCAATCAGGATAATATTTTGGCCAATTTGCCAAAATTTTAATCAACTGTTTTCCAAAACTGGGGCTCAATCTCTGAAATAACAATTCAACTGATAAGACCCCCTTTAAGCTAATGGATGTGGTCTAAGATTTTAATTTGGAGAACCAAGACAGGCTATGTTAGCTTAACTTTATGTGCAATTAGTACTGGAGAGGGGTTAAAAAAATCCTACGTGCTCAGGACAGATAACTAAATCATTTCACCTGCCACACAGAAATAAATCCTTGAGGGGCTTTTTTAAACTTTTTACCTCTTAGAGCTTCACTCTATATTAGCTAATATGCCATTAGCTAATGTGCTATATGCTAACTCAGCTCGCCAGGATCTCACTATTCTGAATAGTACCGTTTGGCGAGGAATCGCAGTCACAGCCAGTCCTTAAACATGCAGGCATCTGATGAACAATGGCTCACAGGTGCGGGGGCAGAGAGCCCGGGAGGTCAGCTCACCTGAAGGCGGAGGCTGAGAAGAAGCCACCCAATTCTCCTGGAAGGGAAATGGGGAAAACCAGCCAGCCAGCACCGGACCCTGACAGTTGCAGTAATCACATGTTAATAAAATAGCAATATAAACAAATGCTAAAGTAACCCAACCAGTACAGCACCAAAATGCTGTCCTTTATGGCTGCTTCTACTCAAATAAATGATAGTTAACTGGAAGTAGAAAGTATTCAGATCCTTTATTGAAGTAAAATTAGCAATTCAGCAACACTAAATACACTACATTAACATCCAAATGATATTCAAGTAAAGTTGGAATGAACTTAAAATATGACACATAATGCAATGCCGAAGATTGCATGTAATAGGAAAATGATGTAAAATGCTGAGTCTTGCTGACTAGCAACCTTGGTTAGCTGGGTGCATCCATAATTCACAGTGATATTAAATGTAATGCTAATTTTGGATAACAAAACATGGTTGCCAGTAAAGCTAAACAGCTAAACTTCGTGTGTAGATTAGTTTTACTAATCACTAAGTCACTAGTTGGTAATGTTGCAACTTATCGAGATATGAACAAAATGTATCATAAGAGATAAAAATAAACACATTTTTAGTATCTATGATTAGTGCTCTCAGTGCATGTTAGTATATTTATTATATAGTATATGCATGCTTTTCTGGAGGCACTACAAGGTGTGTGTGTGTGTGTGTGTGTGCTGGGGAGTTCATACACTGTCCAGCCAAAAAAAAACATGAATTTTTCACCAAAATACTGTATTGACGATGGGAGAGTTGGACAACTGCGTGAAGTCTTCTCCAGCACACCCCAAAGCTTATCAGTGAAGTTAAGGAGTGGACTCCGTGGTGGCCAATCCAACCAACTGAAACAACCCCAGATCATGAAACTGCATTAAGCCTAGTGATGGCTGCATCACTTCATCCACCTCTCTTCTTACCTTAAGGGCTGGATTGAAACTGAGTGAAAAAGCAGCCAATGTCCAAAGAAAACCTTTAAAAACGTTTAAAAGAACTATTGCTCAATACCACTTAAAAATGCAAGAAACTCTGGCACTTCGGAAGCAAAATATAAAGAAATGAGGGGTGGCTCAAGACTTTTGCACAGTACTCCAGGTTCTGCGTTTTACTTCACGTGACTTCAGTGTTTTGTTTGACATTTGTGGCCCACAGCTATCTCCCTGCTGAGTTGTTGGACTTTGTTCCCAGGCGTGTTACATTTTAACGCCAAGGTCTTTTTTTCTTTTTCTTTTTTTACGGTCTTTTTTCCACTGACGCTTTCTTACGCATGCGTAAGACCCGTTGAAGAATACGTAACCAGCGTAACGTTCACGAGCACTCCGGGCGATCGGTGAAGGGTTTTGTGGGTCATGAGGGAGGAAGGTAAATAAAAGACGGGCGCTAATAGAACTCATCGGTTGGTTTCGCACGGTTACTGGAAGATTTGGTGTGCCGGAGCTGTGAAAGCAGGACAAGAGAGGACAGACCATAGAGGAGGGACTGTCGCTCGGCTACAGCAGCAGCTGTCGGCGGTGAGATGAACATTACGCTTCCCGTCTATTCACGCTTCTTCGCTGGGTGCAGACTACAGGAATGATCTCTGAACTGGCCCTACTGTAGCTAGCCAGTTAGCTAATGCTAAGCACAGCATATATTTTTGAGATCCAGACGGTCGTTAATTCCCTCGGTTTTTCTTGCTGTTTCATGAGCAGCATGCTGGTTACATAAAGACAACAGAGCAACGTTTACCGAGCTAATGTTGCTGTTTGTGGCTGAAGCTGCAATTAGCTTCGAGCAGTACTATTTTATTACTCAGTGCTCCCAGAAAGGTAACAATGCAGGTAGTGGATTACTCTCAGGTGTGCTTTTTGCTGAATAGTTTTCTATGACTAGTGGAATATGTCTGTCAAACGTAACCTTCCCCTATTCTTATTGTGTTCATAGGTTTGTAGTCAATAAACAGGTGTCATAATGGCCTGTCTGTGATAATGTGTGTATTAATATCTCTGTCTGATCCTCTTACTTTGACCCTAATCATAATACAGCAGCTGTTTGAATCAGTGGGAATACAATAGACGTATATCTTCAGTCTAGACCGTAAGAGCAATGGACAGTCCACCTGTAAGGTGTTGTGTAATGTTTACTGAAGGGTTTTTAGGTGGACACTCACACTAGACTAGACTAGAGCAGAATGATTACAAAGGGAATTAAATTTATGTTTCTTCCCTCCAGGGAGGTCAGAAAAGTTGAGTAGGCCAGTATGTGTAATAGTTTTTCAGCTTTTCATCCGTGGGTTTGGAAATAGGTTACTGAAGTTGAGCAGCAGGGTTTCATACATTTGGGTCTACGTTTCAGGCTAAAACGGTGACATAATATTGTTTTCTTTTCATTATTCTGCTTTTAAATGTTTAGGTAAGTGATCTTCAGATGAACAAGGACCAAATGGGGCTTCATATCAATAAGATGCTTTTGCATCTTGTATATCTTTCATATTAGACCTGTCATAGAGTACTGTGCAAAAGTCTTGAGCCATCCCTCTTTTCTTTATATTTTGGTTCCAAGGAGCCAGACTTTCTTGTAAGTTTTTAAAGTGGTCTTAAGCACTTGTTCTCCAGGCTTCAGGAAGGTCTTTCAAAGTTTATCTTTGGACATTGGCTGCTTTTTCACTTATTTTCAGTCCAGTCCTTGTACCTGACCATTTTCAGAGGAATGTTTGTGTTTGTTTGTTAAGCCACTTAACACTGACCTATTAAAGCATAAAAAAGACACCTGACTCATGTCAACTCTACTGTTCACATTTCACACAAAAGAAATGGTCTCAGTGGAAGGGTGGCTGCCATGAAGCTATTCTTAAGCAAGGGAAATGGGGAGAAAAGGCTGAGGTATGCCAAATTACACAAGAACTGGACTGAAAATCAGTGGCAACAGGTCTTATGGAGTGATGAATCCAAATTTGAAATTTTTCGTTCAAATTGTCGTTATTACGTATGGAGGAGGTCAGGAGAGAGGTACAACAGTGAGTGTCTACAACCATCTGTAAAACACAGTGGAGGCTCTGTCATGATTTGGGGCTGCATTTCAGCCAGTGGTGTTGAGAATCTTGTCAGAAGGTACCATCATATTTTGATCCGCCATGCAATACCACGTGGAAAGCATCAGATTGGTAATGGCTTCATTCTTCAGCATGACAATGATCCCAATGATCCCAAAATGGTAAAAGCATACCTTGGACACACAGTGGGACACTATCAGTCATGGATTGGCCTCCCCAGAGCCCGGACCTCAACATTATTGAAGCAGTGCGAGATCATCTTGACAGAGAACAGAACAAAAGGCAGTCAACATCCAAAGAAGAGCTTTGAATGTCCTTCAGGAAGCCTGGAGAACTATTCCTGAAGACTACTTAAAGAAATTACAAGAAAGCTTGCCTAAGAGAGTTCAGGCTGTGTTGAAGAATAAAGGTGGTCATACCAAATATTGACTTTCAAGCTTGTTAGAATTGTACAAACTCAGTTTTTGCCTTATATGCTGTATTTCCATGTATGTTTGCACATGTTTCAATAAATCACTGCACCTATTGCCCATTTTCCTAACAAAATGTAAAGAAATGAGGGGTGGCTCAAGACTTTTGCACAGTACTGTACATATAAATCCAGTGTATTTGCTCTATCATTTATCAAAATAAGCTGCATTTCTGGTTAGAAGAATATTTGCGTAAATAAAACAGTCCAAATTAGCACAGTTTTGATGACATCGATCAATAAGTAAATCAAGATGGCCAGACATCAGAAAGCAGCTTTCAGTGCTTGACAATTTTTTTTAGTATTCATTGCTGTAGGGTGTTTATTTCACATACTAACTATAGTCAGTGGTTTATAGTACAGTGACGCAAATGTTATTTCTCCTCATTGTAAATGCTGTAATACTGTTACAAGCTCAAATCTTCTGAACTTACTAGATGAGTTAAGTGAAACATGCTGTGGATGCCTGTGCCTGCTGAGCCATCATATCCTCATTATTAATGGTTCACTAAGAGCCAGAAGATGAAATGAAAAACAGCAGATGGAGCTTGAATTTGTGTGTGTTTCATGAGGCTATTTGTGCAGCCTGAAGATTTCACTTGGCCTGTCAGCTGTTAAAGGGGTCAGGAAATTGAAGAAAAATTGATGGAGATAACGCAAAACAATGTTGAGGACTAGCTGCACTAAAACTTTTTTTTTTTTTTTAAATACCCTTTGGTGCTGAATTTCAGCAGAATGTCTTGTGTCTTAACATTCGTCATCTTTGTTTAGGAGTCCTCATGTTGTGTGCTTTAGGATTTGGCTTTTTTAATTTTTGATTGTTCCAGTGAGATGCTTCACTGTACATAGTCCATTGCAGGGTTATCATAGTAAAATTAAATATAAAAAAAAAAAACATTTTCATTTACCAAAATTAAATAATAATAAATAAAATAAATGGGTGGTGCGGTGGTTAGCACTAATGGCTCACAGCAAGAAGGCCTTGGTTTGAATCCACTGGCTGGCGGGGGGCCAGCCGGAGGGCAGTGCCCTCTCTGTGCGTGCATGGGCACCCTTGGGCACCCCCGTGCAGAGACATGCATGTTTGGTTAATTGGTGATTCTAAATTGGACGTAGGTGTGAATGTGAGCATGAGTTAGTCCTATGAGAGCAGAAGAAAATAAATGGATGGCTTATCCAATTCAGGGTCCTAAGGGGGGGATGGAGCTCATCCCAGCTGACGCTGGGTGAGAGGCAGGTTGCCACTTCATTACAAGGCTGAAATTAAATAAAAATAAAAACTGCACCTTAGGAGGGAAAAGAAGATTAACTGAAACAATATTGTGCATTTGTACAACTAACCACAATAAATAAAATAACTCTGTTCTGATACCATTACATTTGTTGAACACAGACTGAATCTGAGTAGTTCATTTATTCGTCCTCTTCCCAGTTTGCAGGTGGTCTGATTGGGTTTGCCTCATCCTTGTGTTGCCATGGCGATGCGGGAGTTGGTGGAGGCGGAATGTGGGGGAGCCAATCCCCTCATGAAGCTGACCAGTCACATGACCAAGGAAGGGGGGCCGTGGCGGAACGCCGCAGGACCTCCAGTGAGTACTTTGTTATGAGGTATCAGGGACTGAGGTCTACAGTCTACACAACATGCTTAGAAGTTTGGGGTCACTTAGAAATGTCCTTTTTATTTTTAACTGTACCTTTTATTAATTGTAACTAGGGATGCACCAATCAAACTTTAGCTTTGGGTGTCCGCTGATATTGAGTACCGATCCAATGCTAGCATTAAATTAATAAACTCTATTCTTTTCTGTCAGGTAGAGACTGGGATTCATTATTTTACATTTAAGGCAATGTCAGACTCGACTTAAACTTTACTTTTTTAACTTTGAAAAATACAATTTGACAAAGAATTACATCCAAGAACATAAATTTACTGAGTTGGTATTTGTTAGTGAAATAATACATGACAACAGACCCAGGATAAATACAATGAAAATTTACTGGCATTGTTCATCTATGTTCATCAAGTGTCAACGAGCATCCTTCTAACTTCTTTTTACATAATGTCTCTCTGACCAAGCATAACAAGCGAGAGAGAAGCCAAAGCATCGTCTTGTCAAAGCTTTTCAGTCGTGAGTTTCCAGTTAAGTAAAACAACATACAGTTAAAAGCTGTTGGTGTAGCAGGTGTGAAATACCCCCTCTCTTAGCTTCGTGCGTGTTCATTTGCTGATGCATGGCAAAGTAAACACAGAACAACATAGAATTGAATTAAATAGATCGCCCCCTTGTCACTGATAACTGATCAAGCTTTTAGAGTCAGGATCAGGGTGATATCTAATTGGATCAGTGCATCTCTACTTTTAACTTAACACACACACAAACTGTATCAATACACAAATGTATAAAAATACCTCTGGTGCAAGAATCAAAGATTTAACACAATCTATTCTAGGGTTGTTAATTCAGGAGCATGTATTTCCTTTTTAATTCATCCAAAGTTTTAAGTGATTTTCACATCACCTTTGTTATGGAACAGTTTTAGACCTAAATGCACTTTTTCAGTATAATGTTTAATATTAAGTGTAAATTTCAAGAACTTAATGTGCAACTATCATGTTAGAAATAAACAGCAGCAATGGGTGGTAAAATCACTAGGTTACTGAGAAAGCATGAGCATTGCTTCTGTAGTAACCTTTTAAAAATATACTTCCAAACTCTCTATGACATTTACCTCTGGCGGCACTTGGTTTAACCTTGTGCAAAGCAGTCAAATAACAGACACCACATTTAGTCACTTTGTTCTTTTCCTTTGTTTTAAATTTTTCTCAGATTCACCCTACTCCCATTGAAATTGCGACTGAGGAAGATGTAAGTGCTAATTTTCTTTACATTTTAATGATTCGCTGTAATACTGTATATTGTTTGAGTTTCCCACCCTGAAGCCAAGATATTTAGGTCTTCTCAACATGTACTTTAAAAATCATTAAGAGTTGCCATTAATTTTAATAACATATTGGTGTTTTTGCTGCAGCTGGTAAATGAGTTCCTTCAGGAACCCCCACGGCCTCCACAGACGTTTGACATGGGTCAACTGTTGGAGGAAATGCAGCAGATTGACCAGCAGAGCTACAGACAAGCTCCACAGAGAGGTGCCAATCATTGTTATTTAGCATGCCAGTTTAAAATGTTTACTTTCAGCTTAGGTTTAAACGTTTGCACAGACTTTTTCCGGTATTTGAACCTCTTCGTATTTCCTTGTCATAGCTCCAGATGTGGCAGCGCTGGCCCTCTCTGGTGACTGGGTGGAGGAGTTCCTCTCAGGCTCTGACTCTGCCTCCACCCCAGGGCTCGTCGCTCTCGGTGATGCCGCAGATGCTGATTGGACGAAAGAATTTATTGCTGAGGCAGCAGGTACGCTGTGTTTGTCATTGTTTCTTTTCTTCACTCTGATGCGTTTCACTCAGGATCCACGTGCTTTGCTTAATGTGCATCTTTCTGCAGTTATCATCAGTCTGTCTCATGTCATCAATTTTTGCTCTCATCAGAGCAAATATCTTTAGGACAAAGTCTTTTGTAGTGTAGTTCATCTGACACATGAAGTCTGGACATTGTCAGCAGAATCAGGTCCAAGGTTGTCCTTTCACACATGTGGCACATAGCACCAGATAGTCTGCTTCAAAATTTTACTCACTACTAAAAATAATCTGTTTGGTGAGGGTGCTGTCAATCCACCAAATGATTTCTTGTGTTATTCTCACGTTGGTGCAGACACAGACTGTTTACAAGGGAACTGACAGATTATAAAGTGTCTGATCTAACTGAATCCAACATTTGCATTCTCACATACAGCTCTGTCAGGTAATTTCTGCAAAGGTTCTGGCTACACTTCATGGACGAAAACTAGTTATGTCAGTTTTACAGTTTTACAGGCCCTTTGCCTTTTTTAAAAAAAAATTTTTTTTTAACTCCCCTCTTTTCAAGATCCCGGACGCTGGGCAGAAGAGTATCTGGAGCAGTCTGAGGAGAAGTTGTGGCTGGGGGACCTTGGAGATAAGGCGAATGAATGGTGAGAGCAGGAGAGAGTGTTGAATGTATATGAATGAAAAAAGGCTAGACACTGAAGTAGGGAATATAAGCAAGATACTTAGGGGAGAATAAGAGGACAAGAGGACATGTAGAATTGAAAGCACTTCTAAACCTTGATAATGTTCTTGTGTTCTTGTTGAGTGAATGTGTTGAATTTTCAGACTTTTAACCTTATCTAGCCTTGTCTGACGATGTTGAGTCCAGTAAAGCTCTGGCAGAAGCATTTAAAGAATATTGGCTTTAAAGATGTTTAATCATAAACATTGTGCACTGGTCTCTGCAGTGCAGCCTATATAGCTGAATTGATTTGTTTCAGCCTACATTAGCTCAGTGAATCAGGAATGTTTCTTCTAGTTTTACAGTATTATATTCATATTTTTGTTGTTGAAAAATATATGTCTGATAATCGTCTGACAGGACTAAGGAGTATCAAGCAGAAGATGAGCTGAGGCAGACAGCCAATGAGCTTGTCTCAAAGGTTGATGACCCCAAGTTACAAAACACAGAGGTGAGCGCTATATCTTTGTGACAACATAACATGTATCATTTCCTTTTACATATCTATCATATTTATATCATATCCTTTCACTTTTTCTTTAACATTTTTGTAGAGTAGATTCTTGGGACTGTGGCGTGTGGTGTGCAGATGACTTTTTGTGGTTTTTCATAGCTGTTGTCTCGGTATGGGAAGAAAGTTGTTGGTTTGGGAAGAAATTAGCACTATTGGTGTAAAACTGATCAAACAGAAATAGTAAATGCCGTTTTTGTTGTAATTTGTTTTTTGTTGTTGTGTAGTTCCTGCAATTCATTAGGCAAATTGGCGAGGGCACTGTGACAGTGGAGAGCAAGACAGACAAACAGCTCACAGATAAAGCTCAGGCCGAGAATGCTCAGAACTGGGCCTCCAACCTCAACCAGGTACGAGTTGCTGCCCACTGAGGAGAGGATGGTTACAATACTGTATATTGGGGTGGTGCATTGGTTCACTTTTGCCCAGTATAGGCTGTGCCTTGTGACTCATCACCCCAGTATCTGATGCGGTGTAAAATTTTCCACAAATGTAACCAGAAGCAGCCACCAGTCTGCCTGTAATATGAGTCTCCAGGCTGCACAGCGTTGCAGATGGAATTTGTTCTGCAGAGAGAGGACTCTCATAACTGTCAGCTTCTTCTCTTGAGCATTTAGGTTTTAATGTGTAGAACCAAACTCTGGATTTTCCCATCTTGACTCAATTTTCCTGTTTTTTTTTTTACCCCCCTTCTGTTCTGGATTTTACTGAAGGTGCAACTTCATTACCTTGTTTTCATCTGGTTGAGGCAGTAAAAGGCTGATGCCAGATTTAGAGTTTTATCTCAATTTAAAAGGCAGCAGATAAAAACATAAGGAAGCATAATGCATTCACTTGACAAAAAAAGACTGCTCTGTTTTTCTGAATTAAAAGAGTCTTTATTGACTTGAAAGCTTGGTTACCTGAGCAGTAATGCTGTTACACACTGTTTGTCTGAGGGATATTGCATTGTTTCTCCAGGATCAGTCAAACCAATATGGCTTTGGGATGTAAGACAGTGCATCTAAAATGTATTCAGGCTCGCTAAGTGGTGACTCAAGAGACAAAGATGCCAGTATCTTCCAGTGTTTCCAACCTAAACCATTATTGCTCATGAAATCAAGCTTTCAAGTTAATAGAGGCTCTTTTGGGATTTTAAGATCCATCCACTTATCCATTCATTGTCTTAACTGCTGATCCAATATAGGGTCGCAGGGGGCTGTCATGGGGCAAAAGACCCTGGACAGGTCAGTTTCAAGATATGTCATTAATTCAGAAAAACGGAACAAAATACTTTATTTATTTATTTGTTTTTTTTATTCCCTGCAAAATATTGTATTTAAAAAAACAACCTAAAAACCCAACAAAAACAGATCAAAGTTAAATATGTTTAACTCTGAAGTGACTTAAACGACCAAATGGGGTCTTTCTTTCTTTCTTTTTTTTTCTAATATATACATGAATACTTTAATGGCTCTATTTGTGTACATCATAACGTCCTTAATGTATAACAGATATTCTGAACTTCTCTAATGTCATTAATTATGGCTGTCAATCATTTTGTATGCAAAAAGGGTTAGGGTTAGCCTCAAGGCTTCTGCAGTAGTAAATCTTGCTACTCCAGTTATGTTATCCATGTTTACTGCAGAACATACAATGTAGTGATTAGAAGTTGAAAATTACAATAAAATCAAAGCCTGCAGTGTTAAAAATATACACATATTTAATTTTCCATTATTTATGCCACATTAAGGGGCTAATTCCTGCAGAAAAAAATATGAAAAGTTATAGGAGAAGTAGATTGAAAAATTCATGGTAGGAAAAAATGAAAAAGATTAAAAATATCACAACATGTATAAATATACAGCTGGGCTCATAAAAGAACCCACTCAGTCTGTGAAGGTTAAAAAAAATTCTGCAAGTCAATATTATGAGAAAATAGGTAAACATTACGGGATAAAATGAGTAATAAGTCAAAAAGTTACAAACAAGTCAAAATTTTGACTTACCATTTAATAATTCTGTATCTCATAATTTGGACCTAGTAATTGATCATTTTAATTTATTATTATCACTGTTTCTTTTTTTAAAATTGTATTTATTTATTTTTTTAATTGGTAACCTATTAAATTGTTAGAATTTGGAAAAACAGTGGATTTATACTTCTGCATTAAAGCTACACTGTAGGTATGTCATTACTGCAAACCCTTCTGAAACCCTATGCCATAACCTGACGTAATGTGTGTCAGAACCTGATGTGCACCTTCCTACGTGTCATGTCGACGCAGCCTGCAACCACTGACTGACATGTTCAGTACCATCGTTTCTTCCTAAATATTTCCTGCTACTTCCTCTACCAGCATTTTTTGAATTGACTCAACTTTGATTGACTCAAAGAGACAAACCTCACTGACAGTCATTGACAGTATAAAAGATGGACGTAGTTACTGTGACATCACCCAATGGTTTCTGAAGTTGTGTTTTGAAGCCCCGAGATGAGCATTTCTACCGTCGCTAACTCGGTTGCAAAAAAAAAGCGGATGTGACGAGGAAGGGCAGATCTGATTGTGAAACCTCTAACCACCTGTCAAACACAATTAGTTAGCCAGTGAGCATGCAGTTTCATACTACACATAATCCTCCATTTTGAAAGAAGGTATGACCGAGATTTACAAAATAATTTACAAAAAAAAAAAAATTTTCCCCCCCAATATGACCTGAAACAAGTGAGTGAGCCCATAAACTCAGGAAAGTATTGACAGAGGTCAAGACAGAAAGCCGTTTTCCCATAGACTTCTTTAGAACCAGAAATGTTTTTTGCAACCACAGCTTTCGCCATCTGGTGGCCTTCAGATAGAATTCAGGTTTGAGGCACTTCTGCGTTGGCATGGTTAGAGGGCCATGTAAAACATACTGTATATGCCACCAGCTAGTATTTTGGCAGCAAAATTGCAGAGCAATGCAGGTACACCATGCACATGCTGGCAACAGCAGTGGCCACTTGCGTAGGCTACGCCACAGGCTGTAAATGGATTTGATGCAGAAGTATAAATTAAGCTTTAGTCTCCATTTTGACTTTGCACTTAGTAAGTCAAAAGTTTGACCTGATAACTCAGTTTCTTTTTCTATTTTATATCTGTTTTCTTTTCTTTTCCCGGCCTAAATCGCTTCCACATTATCCTGTTTATGATACATTATGCTTACATCTATTCCATGGCCCTCTAACTTTGAAATCTGCTTTCCCCTTTTTTTTTTTTTTTTTTTTTAAAACTTTCTTTTTTTTTTTTTTTTTTTCTTTCCCTCTTTTTTTTTTTTTTTCTCC
>VUQI01045039.1:0-15568 GCA_015106735.1 Paratilapia polleni | reverse complement strand
AACTCTCTTAGGTAAGATTTCTTGTAATTTCTTTAAGTAGTCTTCAGGAATAGTTCTCCAAGCTTCTTGAAGGACATTCAGAGCTCTTATTTGGATGTTGGCAGAAAAGAAAGGAGTTGTATTGCTATTTTCTACCTGTTTTTCTATCTTTTCTTTTACATCTTCCTTCTTTGTTCATCTGCCAGTGTAGTCTACAGCGGCCTCTATACTGTGCACACTACACACTGACTTGCAAGTGTGAACTGCTGAGTTTAAAAAACACAACCAAGAAAATGATTCCTTGTCAGTTTACTGCAAAGTTTATCAAAGAACTTAAAGTTTAATTTTAATTCATGACTATAACAATTCTTGTAGATATATGAGTCCTCACATCAGAGGCGATTCTAGGATCAAACCTTTAGGGGGGCTCAGTCCACAGACATAATGTCATTCATACAGTGTCTTTCAATTGATACACTAACAAAACAAGAAGAGTTAAAAAATTACTTTTAGTATCATGAGTTTTATGCCACAAAATATTTTTTAAGAAAATGAATAATGGAATATGCTGCAAACATATTCAGCCCTTTATAACTCTGCAAACCTCGGTTCAGTTAGGTACACATTACAGTGTCACTTTCAAAAGCAGCCTAATGGGTTGGATGGCTGATTGTA
Source organism: Paratilapia polleni (assembly GCA_015106735.1). NCBI lineage: Eukaryota > Metazoa > Chordata > Actinopteri > Cichliformes > Cichlidae > Paratilapia > Paratilapia polleni. The sequence continues at coordinate 14,914 of VUQI01045039.1, read as the reverse complement.
GTGTCTAAGAATAATTCAGAACGAATAATCATAGATTTCAATTGAATGCACCTGTTTTAGGGTGGACCCTTTAGTTATGAAACCTGAGGCAAAGGCTCAGTCATGTTTACCAGAATTTTCCAAAGAAAGTTAAAGAATGATTTGCAGCAAAGCAGACATGAGGAGAAACATACACAACGTTGTTTCAGCCTCCTAACCACATAAAGGCAGTTGGAAAATCAGTCTGCCACTCCATACAGCTGGACAAGAATCAAACTGGTAAGAGATTTGCTTTGCTTTGACTTCACTATCTGCCCATTTGCTCGTCTGGTTCTTGATGCTCTTGTACAATCTCTTGGTCCTCTCTCTCTCTCCATCCTTCTTCTTTGCCCTGACAATCACACACAAGCCTCTTGGATTCAACTAGAAAATAACAAATAGTCTGATGTAAATAAGACTAATAAACCGAGTATTTGTAAAATAAGTTCTTATAAGAGCAGGTTGGGGAGAATCCACATTTGATAAAAGTATAACACACAGATTAGTTATGTGAAATCGTCATTCAGAAGCTAGCTTGGCATTACAACTATTGTGTTGCCTTTAGCCACACCTTGCCTGTTTCTTTTTGCCCTCTCTCTTTCTTTTGCTATCTTCACCCTGCTTTCTCTCTTTCTTTCCCTCTCCATCCTCCTCTCTCAGTCTTTGTGCTGTCATAAGGTAAATGCAACAATGAAACAGAATTTACAACCCCATAAATGGATCCATATCGATTTATAACAATATTCAAACTGAAAATTGGGCTGCTGCTGCTGGCTGTGGACAGAGGTAACTTTCTTTTTTTTCTTTTTAGATAAACATGTATATTCATCTATGAAAAACGTGACATTTTCAATATGTCCCTGTTTCTTTCAGTACAGCATAATTTACTGTCCATAAATGTACTTTAAATAAACAATGAAACTCAATTTGACCAGAATAGGAAACTTTAACAAACTAAAATAAGAAAGGACATCAGCTCCTTAGCTGGCAACTAGCCACATGCCAGTGGACTAAAGGCTCAGAAAGCTAAAATGAGCTAATAATCTCTAGCTATCTAGCCCCACATTATCAGAACCATTTGCACTTTTGCTTGCTAACATTTCAGGTAGTGTGTTTTAAATCTGCACCACTGATTTGTGTCCTAAAATGACCTCTTCCTCTCCTTTCTCTCACGAGCAGCACAAGTCTTATTTACTGATGACAAGCCTCGCTGTTGAAGCATTCAGTGCCTATGTGTGTGCACCGTAATGTCACCACATCAAGAACACTGGACATTTAAACCTGTTTTAATTCTAACTTCTACTGTCTCCAATAGACTGTTTGGCAGAATATAACATTAGAAGATGATGCCAGAAAATAATACTAAAATGCATTATTATTACTACTATTTCTATAGTTATTTTTAAGGGTGCTGAGATGAAATTCAGGGGTGCTTGAGCACCCCTAAAAAGGTTCTAAACTCGCCAATGCTCGTCAAGCATTACTTAGCTGATGGTTGGTTGCTAGTGGACATTCCATACTCCTATTGCCTGTTATTATGCCTGTTGTCGATACACCTCACTGAGTTTTACTGAATTTCAGTGTGGGGATGATATATTGCTACTAGTGTTTTTTTCTGTGTGTGTGTGTGTGTGTGGACGCCCCTTAATTCTTCTTTACAGTAATTCACTACATGTCAGTATGTGGTAGGGAAACTTATTCAAATATAAAATAAGTAAAATCAGTCTTTATGATGGAAAAGAGGCATAGACTGCTTCCCCATGTCCAAGGAGTTTGGATTTGGTGCCGACACCTCACCTCACCAGTGCTCATGCCGGTGATGTTCTGAGTGGTTTTAATCACCCACTACAGAAACTTCGTGTCCTGTGGTCATCTGTGTGCGCCACTATCCTGATTACAAACTTGAGTTGCGTATATGATTTTATTTCATAATATGACAGACAGAGATCTCCATGGATTAACACAGAAACATTCAGATGAAACTGTTCAGCTGTTCAGACACACTTCACATTGAATTAAGAATCATAGTTATTCTGTCAATGGCTATGAACAGGAGTACAGCAATACCTCCAACAGAAGACCAGAAAAGATTCAGTCAGAATGATTGCTACATACAAATTATTGACTTTATTCAGTTCCTCACACAGTAATCAGACACAATCAATAATCACCACTACCACCACTAAACACTTAGTGTGCTTTTTTTATCCCAGAAAAAAAGGTAAAAAGTAACAAAACAAACAAACAAAAATGCCCCTGTTCATTCAAGCCTAAAGACTTAAACACTTAAGATATTCCATTATACCATTAATTTTGACATCTAAGGTCTCCCAGCTATATGTTGTGGGTAAATTTAAATTACCATCAGACTTTGAGTGCAGGATCGACAAGTTCAGCCTGACAGCCTGATATCACGAAACAGTGTAGGAATAGAGTGTTAAACCGTATAGACATGACAACTGAAATGTGCCTGAAGTGGTGTGACATTTATCTACAAAACACTGCATACTGTACATCCCTACAACAAACTTCAAAAGTCACCTAGACAAGTAATGAAATAAAATACTTTGTCATAGAGCTGTGGCAGTAATGTGAAACGTGAAATAAAAAAATAAAATTGCCCAGTTAACACTTTTTGTGTGATTTTCTAAAACAGGTGAGGCTACCTCCCACTTTGATTTTGCATCCACTTCAACAATCTTCCTGCATCCCTTTCTGCCACTACACCTTAACCTAGCATAGAATCATTTTAAATAAAAACAGACTTATCAGTCAATAATTTAAATATATTCTATTATTCCATCACTGATATAACTACAGTATATTTATGTGGCAATCAACAAATATTCTTATTTGTATAGAAAAGTAAACATGCTCACTGGTGAGATTGTTTATTGGCTACTTACATATGTATTCAGTGATATGCTTTTTATTGGAAAAGGAGCTATATTTACCCCACGGTTCTGTATAATACATCCCTGTGGAATATAAAACATTAATTCCACTATGCGTATCCCAAAGCATAAGATCACACTAATGGCACTGGCAGATCAGTATTACACACCACCCACCTGCACTTAAAAGGATAAATCATCCATCACTTCCCTTTTAAAATTGACAGAAAATGTATTGCTCCATACACTCTGCCTCATAGCCTCAACAAATGAAGAAGACAGTATCGGTGTGAGTACTGGGCCAGACTCACAACATCGTATTGATATTCTCCCCCCTTCGCCCTCTAAGTGAGTATAAGATATCCACAACCTCCAAGGTTGGCGCCAGTCTCTGTCTTTTTTGCACCGCAAACCAGAATTAATTGCAAATCAATCGAACAAAGTACAACTGATCAGTAAACCAATTAGTAATTTTAGCTCTTTGTCCAGGTTTAGCTTTCCTTAGGCTTCTATGGCCTTATTTCTTTCTTGTTCATCTGTCTTGTTTCTCATGCAAAACAGTAACTTCTTATGGTGAAGCTTTTCATTTGGTATTTTTTTGTACGTGAACAAGTTTTTATTAATAAAGAAGCATACTCTTTGCTGTCCTTGGCAGATGTAGCTCTGCTACCTTAATCAGGTGTAAGGGTCCTTCTAAAAATATATATATATTCTTATTTCACTGGCAGGGCAAGGGACACCAGACACTGTGATTCATAGCCTACATGCTAAGAATTGTTAGATGTAGGCACAGTGGCACAAGCCAAGGTTCTCCCTAATAGACCTCTAACACTCAACAAAGTGCTCAAACAGCAGTTCGTACAAACTGCATGAATTAAACATGGCAAATCTGAAACATTAGAATTCACATGAATCACACATAATCACAGAGAGCAGGCCTGGAAGTTTCTCATTCACCTATTTAATTTACTTTTAATTACATAACGTAATGACTGAGAAGTATAACAATGTTATGTTAGCTCATACATCCGGCTTTTGGAATATTTCTTTTATAAGACCAAGGAAAGACGAAATGACAAGAAAAATCTACGAAATAACACAGCACAGTCTGTAGTCTCACTAGCATGTTTAGTTAGCAGCTCAAAATTCTAAGCACACGCACAAGTAACATAATTTTCTCACAGATATCTTGCTCAAGTCACAGTTTTCATTACTTTAGCTACAAATCTAAAAAGCATTTGGCATAATATGAAAATGTGTAACTTCACACTTATTACACGTTACTGACAGAAGACGAGATTCACATTCAAAATATGTCCCGGAGCAGTCTGCTAGGAGTGGACAGGGCAGAGGAAGAGGGGGATCGAGCAAGGGGATGTGGCTGTGGCAGAGGGTCTCTTTGAGGTAATAGAGCAGCGTCGGGGTGAGGACCTTCTGAGTGATGACCTCAGTTGGGTACAAGAGCTAGCTAATGAACAGGTACCTCTGAATACAACAAGACTTCGTATTTTAGGGCTACATAATATGATATGATACCTCATACTGGTAGTATAAATTTTTTTTTTTCAATTTTCATGGTCGCTGTTGTTCTACGCCAGTCTGAGGTGAGGATCAGGTCTTCTCAGCTGTTCAATTTTCAGAATCTGTGAAGTTTCAACCACAAATTTCATTTATCCAGTCAAGTTTGGTTTCAAATCTTTATCAAGCTAAATAGAAGATTAGGGCTGCACAATTAATCAACTTTTAATCTCAATCAATTTTGGCTTCCCACATTAAATGAACATGACTGACCAATTTTGAAAATGTCAATGCCAATAGAACTGCCAATAGAACACAAGCAAAAAGCAAATCAAGTGCCCCCTAAATCACTGCCCGATGATATGCCTGCATGTGCCAACCACAGCTGTTCCCTGCAGCTTGAATTTTCCTGAGCTAGTAATACTACATTAAAAGACAGATATACAACAAAAATCAAGAGCAGAGCTGTGCCTGCACTGCAAAGTAACATAACTAACTTATTCAATCACCTAAAATTAATACATGAAGGCCAAAGAAAAAACAGCGCAGTGGTTGCTAATGTGAATTGTACAACATCAACTCAGATGTCCATAAAAGGGAGCCTGTACAGCACATCAGCTTATCCGTCCAGCTCAAAAAGATCACCAACATGATCACATTACATTTGGCCAAAGATGTGTCCACTAAACACACTGAGTAAAGGAGTGACAGTGGGAAGGAAAAACTGCCTTTTAACAGGAAAAAACCTCCGGCAGGACCAGGCTCAGGGAGGGGCATCCATCTGCGGTGACCGGTTGGGGGTGAGGGGAAACAGAAGAGAGCAGAGGGAGACAGGACAAAACACACACTATGGTGGAGAGAGAGACAGAGTTTAGTAATTACTAATGATTAAATGCAATAGTGGTGTATGAAAACAAGGAGAGAGAAAAGAGGTGAGTGAAGATGCACTTAGGTCAGATGAATAAACACCTCATTTGTCTGCAAAGATATTTTAATTAACAGGAATTTAGCATACAAATCACAAATAATCATGAAAATAATTTTGGCCATAATTGTGCAGCCCTAAGGAAGATATAAAAATAAAAAGTAGTTAAAATAAAGAAAGGAGTGTGACAACTGTACAAACAAGGTGATGTTTCACAAGTCATATTAGAGCATGGCTAAAAAGAAAAATGGTGCCGGATTGGGCCGGTGTCAGCAGTGATGCAGACGCTGGCCCAATCCGTCTGTCAGTCTCACGCTCCACTCTCCCCTCACTCGTGAACAAGACCCCGAGATACTTAAACTCCTCCACTTGGGGCAGCAACTCTTCCCGGACTCGCACTCCACCCTGAGAACCATGGTCCCGGATTGGAGGTGCTGATTCTGATTCCCGCCACTTCACACTCGCTCCAGTGCGAGCTGGAGGTCACCACTTGATGAAGCCAGAAGAACCACATATGGTAATGGTATCCTAATATATTAAAGCATCAATCAGTATTATGTTATTATTATGAGGTTATTACCACAAGTCAGTATAAATTCTAATGCACACATATTACCATTTTATTACTAGCAGTTTATTATATTGTTACCAAAATATTACTATATTATTACTAATTGGTTTTGCTTTATAATTATATGTTTGTTTCCACATTATTACTTCCTGTTACACCCCTGTCTAGGGGTAAAGTAGCGCAACATAAGGATTAAGAGGGTGCCCCCGCTCCGGTCCCCAAAACCAGAAGTCCAGCCGCAAATTACAGTTAAAGGTGTGGTTTATTATTACGTTTTGTCAAAAGAACAACCCAAAAACTGAAAGCATAGGCTCTGGGGTAAACCAAGACAAAAGACAAGTGCTAACCCTAACTCCCTAGCTTAGCAAAACACAAGAGAAAACTGTACAAAAAGAAATAGGCAGTTCACCCCTTCTGCTTCAGTGATATTTATACAGTGGGTGGATTGAGCTATTTACAACAATACTATACTACTTGGGCGGCTGTGGCTCAGGAGGTAGAGCGAGTCGTCTACTAATCGGAAGGTCAGTGGTTCGATCCCTGGCTCCCCTAGTCTGCATGCCGAAGTATCCTTGGGCAAGATACTGAACCCCACGTTGCCCCCGATGCATTCATCGGAGTGTGTATGAATGTTAGTAAGCACTTAAGTGTAGATAAAAGTGCTGTATGAATGCATGTGAGACTGGGTGAATGTGGCCTGTAGTGTAAAGCGCTTTGAGTACACAGAAACTGAGTAGAAAAGCGCTATATAAGTACCAGTCCATTTACCATTTACCATTTACCATATACAAACCAAGGTTTCTCTCAGGAAAACACACACACAGAGCTAACAAGAGTTTGGAGGCCGAGGACAGGACCCACGAGTGCTGCTACTGTCAGTTGCTGCCAGGGGAGCAACTGCTGGAACCAGGGTTTTTGAAATGGCCAGATGACAAGCAGGACCAATCAGCTGACATGTCGGCAGGCCAGCCCAAATGGTTGAACCAATCAGGAGGGGGATCTGCAGAGATTGATAGATCCTTAAAGGGAGAGAACGCACTCATAACAAACAGTCCACAGAAACAACACTAAGTACTAAAGTACAATGACTATGGCCAGGGCCGTAACACTCCCAGTTTTCGGTCTGTTATTACCCAGTTACATAAATTTTAATGTAATATTACTCAGCTCTAATCACTGTTGATAGAATTACTTGGATTGATAGAATAATTACTTGGATAATAATTGGCTGTTACTTTGGAAATTAAGTAGTATTAACTTGCTATTTCCATATTATTACCTTATTACCTTCTTGTTTCCACCTTATTACTGAGCTGTAACACATTAAAAAGCCTGGTGTCACAAACCCTTCCTTTAATAGAAAGGTTAAAATAGAAAAAGAAATTAAAATGGAAACAAGGACTGGCAGTTATGAGTATAAAGCACCATCAATTCAGGCCATTAAATGTTAATTAAAAAAAAAAAGAAATCAACATCTCTTGGCTTTTGAGCATTATTTTGACATTGGTCTCAAAGTATTTAATTTGCTTTTGGCTGTAGATTTATGTTGCACCAGAAACAGATGTAGTTCTGTGATGGCTATATTCTCTAGTGTAGGAAAAAAAAATTCGCTCAGTCCCTGAAAAAAGCCTCAGACTGAACCTGAACAGACAGGACAAAAAAGCAAAATAAACCAGTGTTGTCTATCATGACTGTCATTCACCAGGTGAGTGGATTGTTTTTAATGAAGTGCAGTATGTACTTTAATTATCAGTGATGCATGGATACACTAAAACATGAAGAGGCTCTGCATTGAGCTGTCACACACTGACATGATATCCAGAAATGGGTATGTGATGTTTGTACACTTTTTATTAATCCCTCTGCCAAACTACATGACAAATTGGTGTTGTTGAATCAGAGATGACTCTGATAATGATGACAGAGGAATTGCATGTCTAGCACACTCATCAGGCACCCAAGTATATCCTATGTCAGTTGTTTGTGCCAATACTGGGCTCAATCAAAACTATCAAAGTATTTATTCTGTCATGTTTCACCCGAAAATCCCCTCCCAATCCAGCCTTACTTTTTTTCTCTAGCATAATAATCTCTAATTTCAATGTGTGCAGCATCTTGGGTTTTTTTGTGGACATTTGCTAACCAGAAGGGTGTAATATCAACATGGTGGAGGATGGAAGAATACAAGAGCTATAGCACTTTCTTCACCAGTAATTTCCCCCTGCCAGCTGATAGGTAATTTTCATGTCATTTCAAAGGTGGACCAGAGCTACGATTAGGGCCGCATATGATAAGGACTGTGGTAAAAACCTGTTTTCCTGTCCTCATTCCTGAAATCCATTTGATTGTCTTTAACCACTGACTATGTTATAGGAACAGACTAAAGAAATACAGGTGTTCATATTCTGTTATACAGTCATGTGAAAAATTCTAAGGTTTTATGTATCAGGACATTACCTTGTCCTTACCAGGTCTTAAAATTAGGTAAATCCAGCCTGAGGTGAAGAACAACACATGACATATCGCACCATGTCATTATTTATTTAATTAAGCCAGAATGCAGAGGCAGTGTGTGAAAAACTAAGTACACCTTTACTGCTTCCATAGAAATTAAGAGGGTCAGTAACAGCCAGGTGCTGGTAATCAAATACACATAATTAAATGGTCATAAACAAGTGTGACCACCTCTATAAAAGCATACGTTTTGGCATTTTGCTTGTATGGAGCATTCGGGTGTGTGTTAACACAGTGCCACAGGAAAGACATCAGCAATGATCTTAAAGAAGCAATTGTTGCTGCCTATCAATCTGAGAAGGGTTATAAGGCCATTTCTAAACAATCTGAAGTCCATCATTCTACTCTGAGAAAGATCATTCAAAAGTGGGAAACATTTAAGGCAACAAATTCACTCAAGTGCTCAGAGAAATTGCAAAAAACCCAAGACCTACATCTCAGACTCTACAGACCTCAGTTAGCATGTTAAATGTTGAAGTTCATGAGAGTACAATTAGAAAGTTAAAAAGTATGGTTTGTTTGGAAGGGTTACCGGGAGAAAGCCTCTTTTCTCTAAAAAGAACATGGCAGCATGGCTTAGGTTTGCATCTGAACAAATCACAAGACCTCTGGATACCAGTTGTCAAGTATGATGGTGGAGGGGTGATGATTTGGGCTTGTTTGTAGGCACAGGACCTGGGCACCTTGTAGTCATTGAGTCAACCATGCACTCCCCTGTATACTGTATTCTAGAGTCAAATGTGAGATCATCTGTCTGACAGCTTTTTTATTTTTTAAAGCTATATTAGCAGTGTTACTCGTGATGGCAGTGTTGGCTGATAGATTGTTTGGTCCAATCAACATCTTTTAACCATCACTGTGCACTAAAAAACTGTTTTTAATCAGGATAGTGGTCATCTAGCCCTCTGGAGAATGAGAGACCATTTGTATGGCTAGATGACCACTACCCATGATTCCCAAAGGAAATTGGACGTCCTACCCCCAGTAGCAACAGTACTAACGGATAGGGCAAAGTGGTCCAGCCAAGGGGGGTGGGTTAGGTTTGGGCCTTGAACCAGAGATTCTCCACTACACCAAATTTTCTTTATTCAGGGTTCACGAAAGATAAAGACTGTCATGGTATTGACATGAAATTTCGTTTAGAAACTAATTTCCCTGGATTGCCATAATTTATGGCTTTGAATAGAACACCATCTTCAGATTCTGACTTTTTTATGAACATGTTTGCATGATAATATTAGCATTTAGCTCAAAGCACCAAAGTATCAAAGTAAAGGCAGTCCTAACACAACTGCAGCTGGGGCAGGGTATGTAAACTATGTACTTTTGACAAATTTGCAGCACATCAAATGCTACCATTCTGACAAAGCTGTGGTTGTCTCATAAATATGCACAAAATTTCCTTTGGTGGTAGTGACGTATTGCATGTACTGTGGAAATAGTAAGACTAGTCACGCCCAACTTCTCCTGTGTACATTTGGGTATGACCCCTTGGTATAATGCCTGGATGCAATGAGTAGCCTTAAGCATAATTTTTTGTTGTGTGGGGTTAATCTAACCAAGTAATAGTTTTAATCTCAGTTATTTTCATCAACATGTCTATTAGACCCCATCCCTACAAGACTGCTCAAAGAAGTCCTACCATTAATTAATGCTAAATTCTTAAATATGATCAATCTATCATTATTATCGGGCTATGTACCACAGGCCTTTAAGACTGCAGTAATTAAACCATTACTTAAAAAGCCTTCACTTGACCCAGCTGTCTTAGCTAATTATAGGCTGATCTCTAACCTTCCTTTTAATTCTAAAATTCTTGAAAGACTAGTTGTAAAACAGCTGACTGATCATCTGCAGAGGAATGGTTTATTTGAAGAGTTTCAGTCAGGCTTCAGAATTCATCACAGCACAGAAACAGCTCTAGTGAAGGTTACTAATGACCTTCTTATGGCCTCTGACAGTGGACTCATCTCTATGTTTGTCCTGTTAGACCTCAGTGCGGTATTTGATACCACTGGATTTGGGAGACAGACACCCTCTCTACTTTTAAGATTAGGCTTAAAACTTTCCTTTTTGATAAAGCTTATGGTTAGGGCTGGATCAGGTGACCCTGAACCATCCCTTAGTTATGCTGCAATAGGCCTAGGCTGCTGGGGGCTTCCCATGATGCACTGAGCGTTTCTTCTTCACTCACCTCTTTTTTTAACTTTTTTAACTTTTTAACTTTTTTTAATTTAATCATTAGTTACTATTAAACTCTGGCTTTCTCCCATAGTATGCCTCCTGTCTCCCTCTGCTTTCTTCTTTTCCCCTCACCCCCAACCGGTTGCGGCAGATGGCTGCCCCTCTCTGAGCCTGGTTCTGCCGGAGGTTTCTTCCTGTTAAAAGGGAGTTCTTCCTTCCCAACAGTCAGACACTGGGGGTTGTCTGACTGCTGGGGTTTTCTCTCTAATATTGTAGGGTCTTTACCCTACAATATAAAGCACCTTGTGGCGGCTGTTGTTGTGATTTGGTGCTATATAAATACAATTTAATTGAATATGTGTCAATACAGAATTTCTACAAGGAATCATCCCTCTCTGAAAGGAAAGTGCTACAAGCAAGGAAACTAATTTAATGATTAACCAGTGGCAGCAGGATGTCATGCACACTTCAACTAGTTCTTAGTCTGAACATCTCTTTTTCATTAAAACAACCCAGTTCTTATATGGGAAAGCCATCAAATGTTATTTTTTCTCCATGATTTTCATAGTATAATTTGAATCCCATTAAAGCAGGAGTAGAAATTTATAGTGATTACAAATGCTGTAAACTAACATGAACAGCATTAATTTAGTCGTGATGCATGCTCAACAATCCAGGTAAGGAAATCCCGGAAAGTTGATTCTGTTCATCTGGTCGTATGCTATACCCAGATGAACAGAATCAACTTTCTGGGAGCATTAACCTAGCTTTGCTGGTTGTTAATGATAACATTCCAGCAAATGTATCCATGGTAGTATGTGCTAAGATAAGAGTATTTGCACCTAGACCTGTTTGCACAGGTAGAAAAAAAATGTATTACTTGACAAACACATCTGAAACAAAGACCACAGACAAAACAAGAATTTCACTTGTTCCAAAGGTCTCTGAGTTTTTGTGATATTTTGGAACTGATGTAATTTCTTTATATTGGTTTTCATAAACAATCTAGACAGTGATATACTGAACCTGGGAGGTATTACGACTATACTTGACTTCTAACCAATGCCTTTATTAATCAGTCACTAACTAACTGGCTATTGCGTTATAGTTAAATGTTACAAGCTAGTTTGACTTCAAACATTTGGGTTGCCAGGTTGTCAAAAATCTCTGGCAAGTGGTTATTCTCAAGCAGGGCATGGTGGACATTTAGCTACATTTGCACTTGAAATTCCTAATTCTTTCAATTAATTAAATAATTTAATAGGACTCTCAAGTGATTACCAGGAGTAAAGACTTTATCAGTGAGTAACACTTCAAAATGCTGATGGCTTATTAAAAGTGAAAAATACATGTCTCTTGTGTAAATGTCTTGTGAAAAAGTGGTGTAGTTTGGGCAAGAATCTATATTGTAATTCAAGGAATAAATCACAGATGGAATATAACTAGTGAGCTGGATTGATGATTTTGTTTAGCAAGGGTAAAGGAAAAGAACTAAATCTGTTGGGGGAAATGACTGACTGAGGCTAATACCATGATGTACCATCTTAAGGCTCTAAGATCTTTTTAATGTATTCTCCTCTGTGGCCGAGGCCTAAAAGGGAAAGGGAAAGAGGAGAGCTGAATGGATTCCATTAATTTAATTGAAGCAAGCCCTGACAAGAGATAAAACATCTTGGGCCCACATCTCTTCAGGGTTGGCACTGGGCTTCATAGTAAACAAGCCGTGATCCGTAAACAAAGCCCAGAGAGCACCGCCACGCTCTACAGAGACTTCAAGGCCATGGAATATGTCAGAGATGGGCTTGAATGGATACTGAAGTGCACCCCCCCCCGTGTGCGCGTTCTCCCCTCCACACTTAAGTATTCAAGCTGTGTTCTGACCATTATGCCTCAGCTTGTGGATATTTTGATGCTGGTAGCTACAGTAGCTATTTCAGTGACAGTACCTGCAGTGGATCAAGCAGAAAGAGAGACATTCACTCCAACAAGGGCATTGAAATATAGATACTACTGTTGAAATCTGGGGATAAGAACCACTTTCACCTAGATGTGTTCCCAAATGATATTATACACTCACACAATAATGCACTATAAGCTAATGTAAAGCAATTCACGTGCAAGCTTCATGACAAATATGTCAGCTAATTCCACACACTCTCATTTCATACAGAAGAGAGTCACATGCTAGCTGTATATTTACTGATGTAATGCTATACTAGTTAAAAAGAGAACATGCATGAATCCAGCACACTGGTGCTGAAACACTCTGTAAATGGAAAGGAGCTGAATATGAGTGTGTAAAGCACATGTTGTTCAACCACTCAAAAAGCAACTGGCATTTGGATATTTCACATTCTTTTCTGAATTGTTCCTCAGCAGGCACTGACTTTTCACAAAACCCAGCAGCATCCATTTAAGCAGGAAAAGCTTTATCTTCAGAACATGAGAGTAAATGGCTCAGACAATACAAGCCATCTATCACAAACTGGGCCTGCATGCCCCACAAATGTGTCTTATGAACAGGATGCCAAGGTTGAAGCCTTTGTCCACATGTGTTTTGGATTCACCTGCATTGTGGTGTGAACGTGAGCCTGCATCACCTTAAAAACATCACACAACATTGTAGCCACAGTAAGTCTGACATTAAGTGGATATTGTAACCTTATTTGATTCTTTGATTGAGTTACCTTTAACTGACCCAATGGATGCATTTGATGCTGACACATTAGGCAGCATAAAAACTCCCTGATTAAAGTAGTCCTTTACATCAAAGGACAAATTCAGATTAGAGGTCCCTGTGAGTGCTGCACTAGGAACAAATCTTGCTTTGTGAACAGCCACTTTTAACTGCCATGGCAGATAAGAAAGGGCTATGGAAATACATGCTGTGGAAACAGAAAAGAGTGATCCCTTCTGTAACATATTTGAGAGTAATGCACAGATCAGTTTGAGATGAAGCACAGAAGTTTCTGTAGATGATGTGTTAGACATCTTTCTGAAGTCCTGTTCTTAGACTGGTTCCTACAGTTAGGTCCATAAGCTTTTGGACAATGACAATTTTTGTAATTTTGGCTCTGTACACCACCACAGTGGATTTTAAATTAAACAACTAAGGTGTGATTGGAGTGCAAATTTTAAACTTTAATTAAAATCATTTAACATAAGTATTACATTAACTGTTTAGGAATTAAATAATTTTTATATATAGTTCCCCATTTCACTGACAAGCAGTTTCATGGCCAAGTGAGGCCTTTTCCTTCATTATTCCATGACAAATTAAGAAAATAAAAGATCTGGAGTTGATTACAAGTATTGAACTTGGTAGGTGTATCATTGTCAAAGTCTACAATCGAGAGATGACTTCATGAATGTAAATACAGAGGGTTTATAACAAGGTGCAAACCACTGGTTACACTCTAGAAGGAGAAGGCCAGATTAGACTTTGGCAGAAAAATTCTTTGGAGAGATGAAATCAAGATGAACGATGGGAAGAGAAAATTATGGAGAATGAAAGTAACAGTGTATGATCTGAAGCACAACACATCATCTGTCTAACATGGTGGAGGCAATGCTATGACATGGATATACAGCTCTGGAAAAAATTAAGAGACCACTGCAAATTTTTCAGAAATCAGCATCTCTACATACAGTATATGACAGTCATTCCATTCCAGTGTCTCTTAAATTCCAACACAAGCACACCTGTTTCTACCTAATAAGGTAGAACCAAATGGACCAACTGGATGGCAAAAACAGTGCTAGTAGTACATCAAAAGTAACTGGAATAAAAAAAAACAACTACTGACCATGCCAAAAGAAATGAAAAGAAAAGTTTTGTGTGAGGAAAAGAAGGGTTCAATTCTGGCTTTACTGGCAGAGGGATACAGTGAGCGTTGGATTGCTTCCATCCTTAAAATTTCTAAGACTGCGGTTCATAAGAACAAGGTCAAGCAGCAGACATTGGGAACAACAAAGCTACAGTCTGGCAGAGGCCTAAAACGACTCTCCACTGACCAGGATGTCACCTCATTCGAATGTCACTCAGGAACCATAGGATGACATCAAGTGACCTACAAAGAGAATGGCAAGTGGCAGGGGTGAAGTGCACAGCGAGAATGGTTCGAAACAGGCTCCTAGAGGCAGGGCTCAAGTCGTGTAAAGCTAGAAAAAAGCCCTTCATAAATGAGAAGCAAAGAAGAGCCAGGCTGAAGTTTGCAAAAGACCATAAGGATTGGACCATAACGGACTGGAGTAAAGTCATCTTCTCTGATGAGTCTAATTTCCAGATTT